>JAVQJG010136922.1:0-13772 GCA_036024015.1 Craterocephalus amniculus | reverse complement strand
TCTGTTACGTAGGCCCACTTACAGAGGGTAAAATACAGCAAGTCACGTGATGAAACGAGCTGACCAGAGTCCTTTTACATTTAGTAGTAAATTAATTCTAAATCAAGACTTATGGTCTCGATTGTAAATACGAATCTAATTTATAAGAATTTAGAAAAATACTTCTCACCGGATGCTTTCCTGGGTTCCAGATCTCTGAGGCGCTCCGCGAGGCCGCAGGCCACAGTCCTCACTCTCGCAATTTTGGTTTGAGGTTCAGAGGATGAATCACTCGGATTCAGGTGGCCAACCCCGCGGTCCACGGCCCCGAAGAAACGCGCTCGAGATCCCACTTCTGACACCAACTTGTTGCGGAAATTTTTCATCTGGTGGAGAAACAAGACTCTTTGTCAGACTGCGTTCCGGAGCTTTATTGCATATGCACTGGTCACTGGTGCACATGGAGAGGCCTCTGCCTTATCAGTCCACTTCGTGCCATTTATACCTGACTTGCGCTCATCTGCGCACGCAACAAAAGGTTTTACGGCATCAGTTTACGGTCTTTGGTAAACAGAGCACCGTCTTTGATGGAGCAGACCATGGCTATACATCAACTCAATGTACACAAACTGAACTTAGCTAAACAGGATTAACTCTTGCTGGAATGAAACGTAAACAACCCTGGCATGAATGCAACTCCTGCTGTGAATGAAACGTGCAGGAATGCAAAGCAGGACTTGGAGTAAAGTAAATAAACATTATAAAGAGATGGAATAATAAAAATTATTTCACAAAATGACTGCCATTCAAAGGCTCCAATCACTCAATTCCTACATTAGCCTGTAAAAATGGTCACTGGTCTACAATAGATTATTTAGAAGTGTAAAAAAAATGTATTGTTAGGTTTTTTTTAACATTGAAAAATACTTGGAAGAAGACTTTTCCAAGCTGTAACGTAATTGATGGCATTTAGGTATTAAAAACACTTGGTTATATATGACAAAGACAAACAAGGAAACAAACAGGGCAGTAGTGGCTCAGGTGGTGGCCTCCAGTGTTGGCATCATTTCTGTATTTAAGTGGAAGATTTTTATAAAAATCAGGACAAATTCCCACATTGTTTAAAATTTCTTTTCAAAATCCCATCTTTTTTTTTTAAGTTCAGGACACGATGCCCATCTTTCCTATGTTGTGGATGGAGTAACCTCCCTCAATCTTAGCAGTATCCATTGATATGCTACAAGGATAGTGAAGGAAACAACAGGCCCTTCAGGACTTAGAAAGTGCCTTTAAATATTGAGGTTTGGCCAAGTCAAAATGATTTCAAAACGTTGCATCCCCTGACCCACATCTGCCACAAGTAGGCTGGTTTCACATTTTCTTAAGTTTTGACTGAGACTGCTATTTTTGTGTAATGCGGCGAGATGGGACAGTTCAAACAGTTTAAAGGGTTTCTCTCTGTTTTGAATATAGGCAATTTAAATGTGAGGTTATTTACTACCATATCCTCTTTCCTCTCAGAAAAAGGTGCTGTTTATCCACAGCGGGGTGAGCTTTGGACGTTTCGTGCTTTTCGTAACAGATGGGAAACATTATGTTTCAGCGCTCCTGGAGGTGAATAGAATTTGTCATTTTTAAAACTTTTTCTTTGATTTATTTATTGTGGAGATGCTTTTTGTGGTTTTTTTATTGTTGCGTTGTCACTATGAAAGTTATGATGGCAATGAAAGGACAAGGAATAGCTGCCTCAGCGCACCAACCTCTTTATCAACATTTCATATTTGACAGGGCCAGTAATTGATTTCAACTATTTTCAGATGGTTGATCTAGGAATTTGGACTCACTTTCCATTTACAATAATGCAATTAAAGCCAGCAAATAAAGAAAAACAAACAATAAGTATTTTAGGTGCTACTACTTTTCTTCAAAGTATTAGATAGACTGAACTTAACTAAATATGATTCAAATAATTTACATTGGCAGTAATGTGGCCAGACTGCTGCTCTAAATCATTTGTTTTTGTTCCTACCCCCACCTGGTTGGCTCAGGTGATGGCTCAGGATCCTTACCTCCAGGTGGAGAACGACACAGGTCTCATGGTCCAACAGGGTGGGATTACTGCCCTGACTTCTGCTAACCTCAGCGTCTTGAGCAACCTTGACATCCGAGACCCCCAGGAAGTGACATTTGAGGTCTTCATTCCCCCGAAACACGGTGTAATCTGCTTTAATGATGGACAGAGGGAGACGATTATAGGAACAGATGCCATTTCAGTTTTCACCCAGCGAGACCTGGAGGCAGGTCGTCTGGCATATCATCACAGTGGAGGCCACGAGCTTTCAGATGTCTTCAATGTGACAGCAAGAGCAAGAGAAAGGAGCTCAGAACGGCGGCTGGAAAGAGGGAGGAGGGAGGTACATCTGGATATTGGAGTGTCAGTAAAAGTTTACCTGGAGAGTCATCACAGACCACCGACAGTCAAAAGCAACCTACCAGTGGTGGTGGCAGAGGGGCAGAATGTCCCCATAAACAGGGAGCATCTAGAGGTACTATAAGAGAAAAATGCTGTCTCTTTAACATAGATAGCTACATATTCCTTATGATCTGACTTTGAAATCAGTTTTATTCCATAACCACTCATCTGCCCCATCTAATTGTTATCTTAATCATGTGTTCTTGCAACTTTAGGATGCATGATTTGTCACAAATATGTATGCTTCCCTTACCAGGTAGTCCACGAGGACAACCAACCCTCAGAGATCGTTTTCACGGTCCGAAGCCCCCCCACACTGGGTGCCATTCATAGATTATCCAACAACAAAACACATCACAACAGGAATAAAGGACAGCAGCACCTCCATAAGGTACAGCTGATGCTCACAGTCCATAGTAATGCATGTTAGGTTGACTGTAGATTCTAAATGGGCCCTTAGAGTGAATGTGAGTGTGTATAATTTCAGATGGTCTTGGTTCCATCAAACGATTAACATGTAAACATTTATCGAAGATTTTTCTGCCCCCTTCTTTTATACAGGGTATCAGTGAGCAGCCAATAACTTCCTTCTCCCAGGAAGATCTCAACCAGGGATTAATCATCTATCACCAGCAGGGTGCAGGAAACACCAATGACTCTATTCTGCTGGAGGCAAGCAATGGGGTGACAAAGGTCGGACCTATCAGGCTAGAGATTGACATCATTCCAATCCTACTTCCTGTACAGGTACAGTCTGAACCTCAGACTTCCATAATAACCCTGAAAGAATTCAATAAAAGTCAAAGACTTGCAATCCAAAACCATGACAGTCATTAAGTCCTTTCCTCTGTTTACTGAAACTGCAGGTATCTGACTTATCCCTTGATGAGGGGTCATCCATGCCTCTCACACCCAACATCATCAAGGTTGCCAATCATCATTTCTCAGGGATGAACTTCCTGTACCAGGTCATCTTCCCGCCAAGATTTGGACACTTGGAGCATAGTCGGATCCCAGGGATGCCTATCACTGCTTTTACACATACTGAGGTTTGACTGAATGCGCAAAGCACATTCGCTTCCATCCCATGTACTGTTAATACATCTAAGCTCTATCTTGTGTATATTGATTATAAGATGTGCTTCATCTCTCCTTGTCTGAGACTTCTCAAAGTAGCTAAACATGCTTTTGTAAGCTTGTGAGCTTTTCTGTGTTTCTGCGTGTTAATGTGGTCAGTCTTTCGGAAACAATTTCCAGTTTATGAACATGACACACTTTCCTCTGACCTCTTGATCTTGGGGTGTTCTAATTAAAACCGGTTGAAGAGTTGCTTGATTGTCAATACATCAAATGGAACACGTCTGTAAATGTAAAATGTTTTGTCCGTCATGTTGCGATCAGTATCTAATGTTTTAATCTGTTTGCAGGTGGAACGTGAATACATCTCCTATGTCCATGATGGCAGTGAAACCCTAAGGGACAACTTCACCATTGTGGCCAACCAGACAGAAATCAGAAAACACAGCCTGCCATTCACCGTTCACATCAACATCACACCTGTTAATGATGAGACTCCTGTTGTTACCACCAACCGTGGCCTAAAGGTGGAAAATGCCCCACAGGAACATTATATAATGCATATGATGATTGTTTCCAGCTGAAATTAGCTCACTGGCTACAGATGTTAATAGATCTACATTATTGCAGTGTAGTGGTTGACCTGCACATATTGGTTTTTTTTTAGCATTTATTAGCATTAAATTCAAAATGAGAGAAACTTTTACTGGACAGTATCTCAAACATTTTTGAAAAACACGTGTTTATTTATTTATTTATTTTTTACATCTCACAGTGATATGACAAAACAGATAATGATAATGTCTGCTAACTCTGTAGCAACAATTAGCATGACTCCCCTCTACCCTCCTGTTTTCTCAGGTGTGGGTGGCCTCTATAACACAATTAACCAAAGGTGACCTGAACGCGGAGGACTCTGACACTCCACCTGAGGGGCTGGAGTTCGTCGTCACACCACCCAGCAATGGTTACTTGGCTCTGAAGAGTGCCCCGTCCAGGCACATCCTAAACTTCACCCAAAGTCATATACAAAACAGAGAACTGGTGTTTGTGCACAGTGGTACGCATTGTCATTGTCTTATTTTTAGTGGATTTTGTTATAACTTCTGAATAAATAATTCTGTTGATGTCTTCTTTTTCCTATCTCCTGCACAGGTGCATTGTTGGGCGGTTTTCACTTCCAGGTGAATGATGGCGTCAACTTTGCTCCTCGGCAGATCTTCAGCACAACTGCTCACTCTTTGGTTCTCACCTTGCAGAGAAATCACCCCATGGAGGTCTACCCAGGTACACATTCTCATACAGCATCTTTTAAACACCGGACCTTTAGAAATAGTTAGTAATGGAAAATTCTGTGGAAACAATCATATGTGTAGCTTTATTTGAGCTAATGAGTTATAGATTACATTACATTACTTAATGTAATACACAACACTGCCACTGGGTGGCCTTGCTGCTTTTTCAGCCACGTTGCATTGTGTTTCTGATCCAGGCTGATTCTGCCATTTTCCTGGTTAAAATAATTAATCCTCTGTTTGTCACCTCCACACCATCAAAAACTGGTGTTTTCATAAAATATATCTTTGAATATAAATAATTTACTTCAGAAATATATATCAGATGTTTACTTTCATCGCTCAGTACAAACCAATGAAGACTGCAATTAAACTGTAATTTACTGATAAATCTTTTACATATCAAGGAAATTTCCTCTGTTGCTAATAGTTTCCTTTCTTCTGTGTTTTACGTTCATCGTGAAGGCTCTGTGACACCAATCACAGAACAGGAGCTACAGGTTGTCACCAACAATGTCAGCGACATCAAAAGAAACCAGTCGGTGGTTTTTGCAGTGACTGCTCCTCCAAAACTTGGCCGCCTGGTCCAACGAATGCCCAACAACTCTTCTAGAAGTATTTCCACATTTACACAGAGCATGGTAGGGATGTATGTGTTTGCATGTATTTGCTGGTGTATGTACAGTAGTCTACTGTATATGTGGGGACCAAACAGAAAAAAATGGACCTGCATTGTTTTGTTCTGAACCTCTCACCCATGGCAGCCCCTAAAACTGAATGGAAAAATGTTTTGAATTTTGTTTGTTTTGTTTGATGTTTTGATTTGCAGTTATAAAAGTGGGCTGAAGTTTAGGTGCATTTATACACAGGAACTTTGAACCATGACTCTGATGTTCAAAAAGAAGTGTCAGTAAAAGGATTTCCGATAACACTCTCATAAATAGATATTAAATTTCCCTTAACTTTCCCACAGGTGAATGAAGGGGTTATTCTGTATGAACAGAACAAGCCAGAGCCAGTGGGGTGGTCAGCTGCAGATTCCTTTTCTTTCACTGTGTCATCTCCACCCGCTTTTCTTCCACCGCACACCTTCACCATCTTAATCTCCTACCAAGCCAATGAACATCAAGACAGCCATCAAAACAACACCAGGCTTCTAAATAATGCAGGTACAGAACCACTTTGAGATGGACTAGCATATTATACCTGCAAAAATATCAAATCTTCATCGTAAGGTTTGGTGTCTGTATCTCTATCAGGTGCTGTGGTGGCCGAGGGCGGGAGAGTTACCATTGACAGATCCAAGCTGGACGCCTCTAATCTCCTTGGGAAATTTCCAGAGTCTCACCGGAAAGACCACCAAATCATGTTTCGAGTAATTTCTCTGCCCAAACATGGAGCTCTGTCTATACGAGGACATAATCTCACACGGTGCGTAGCTGTGGGGATGGTGTGTCACACAATAAACTAAAAACTGGTCATCATTAGTCATTAGAAGGCTGATGATTCAGTCTTCAACTACCAAACCCCATTTTGCCATCTGTGTCTGACTTGTAAGTCTCGTTGGATAAGACAATTAGCTGAATGCAATGTCATGCTCCTCAATGAGACACAACAATTTGATAAATCAGATAAATATCTGTGTAATGTGTCGTTCACACTAAACAAGGTATTCTGTTGAATGATGGGGAACATCAGGAGTTACTTTTGGGTTATCATCCCTTCCCAGAAACCAGCCAGACTTCTCACAGG
Organism: Craterocephalus amniculus; assembly: GCA_036024015.1. NCBI lineage: Eukaryota > Metazoa > Chordata > Actinopteri > Atheriniformes > Atherinidae > Craterocephalus > Craterocephalus amniculus. Next base: position 7,196 of record JAVQJG010136922.1, on the reverse strand, counting down.
CTACCCTGAACAAGTTCGGCATCATGTACATCCACGATGACTCCGAGACGACAAGCGACAGCTTCACGTTCCGGGCCTGGGTGGCTCCTATGGATCTCTCCTCCTCCTCTTCCTCATCCTTGTCTGCTTTTTCCTCTGATTCTTCCTCTTCCACCTCGTTTTCCCCTCTTTATTCAGCCTCATCGTCCTCCTTGTCTTCACTGGACACGGTTTCTCATCTGCATCAAACCAAAGATAGCACGGCGGTGACAGAGATGTTCAACATTACAGTTACCCCTGTGAACGACCACCCACCGCTGATCAGGAGCCGAGCCCCGAGTATGAAAGTCGTGGTTGGAGAAAGAGTCGTAATTGGACCTGACAGTCTTCAGGTAGTCCAGGACATCACACTTTTTCAGGATTTCTGATTAAAATAATGATCACATTTTATTAAATTCTATTACTCTCTTTTTCTTAATTAAGAAAATGTTATATTTGCAAACACGTTTATAGAATGGATTTGATTACACACTTAGAGACATTTCATCAAAACATTTAATCTTAATACCCAGGTTGATGACCATGACACACCACCAGAGGAGCTGCACTACCTTGTAATCAGTAAACCTAACAACGGTTATCTGATGTTGGGTGAAAGACCAGAGCCTGTGACCTCCTTCACCCAGTATGACGTCAACCATGGCCGGCTGCATTTTATACAGCAGGTGAGGCTTTAGTCATTCAGGCTTTTAAGGGAATATGGCTCATACATTTGAAGCCCAAAATTGTGTCGGTTTTGGGTAATAAGTAAGTGAGTAAAAGCTGCCTGACTTTTTGAAGAGGAAATATCTTGCTTGACATTCTCCTTTCAGGTGATGGTTTTTGTGTAAGTTAGAAGCAAAGCAGTTTTATTTAGTTTTCTGGCTTCAGCTTTACTGTTTTTCTATTTAATTTCTTCCCACTGCTACTTGTTTCCTTCTTTAGGGTGAGGCCTCAACTGGTGTTTTCTACTTCAACGTTACTGACGGCCATCACCGTCCCGTCTACAAACTTTTCAGTATGGAGGTGATTAAACCTTCCGTAGCTTTTGTAAACAACACTGGGCTGTCATTGGTTCAAGGCCGCACGGCTGTGGTCTTGACGACCAACCAGTTGGCAGCCCAGACCAACGGTCAGAAGCAGGGTAATATCTCTTACACCGTTACCACACACCCTCGTCACGGACGCATTGCTATTGACGACAAGGAGGTAACGACCTTCTGCCACGAAGACCTCCAGTTTGGTCGGGTGGTCTATCACATGACTGACCTCAGCGCATCGGAGGACAGTTTCCAGATCTCAGTGTCAGCATGGTCTCCTGGGGTTGACTATGGGAATGTGACCGGGCAGACAGTGAACGTGACCGTGCGGCCTTTGATCTACCTGAGGGAGGCCGTTCGAGTTCCCAGTGGCATTGCGGTGAAACTGGGGAAAGCCATGATCGATGCATCTGAGCTGGCCAGAATCAGCAGAGCCGACCCAGTCTTTGAGGTTCTCTCCCCGCCAAAGCATGGAAAACTAGTCAAGGTAAAGCTCTAAAAAGTTAAACATGATTATCAATGAGCATAGCAACTTTCTATGACTGCTGCTGACTCTCTCTACTGTCCCTCTGTGTGTGTTCTTATCCAGATCACCTATGACCCTAATCGAGCATCAGAGGTTCTGAAGTCATTTACATTCAGAGACGTTGTGCAAGGTCGAGTTGCCATCGAGGAGACTCTCAGTGACGGCGACAGTCAGCTCAACAATAATGAATCTACGCTGATAACAGCTCGACGCCATGCGCCCGCCAAAACTCTCAATGATTCTTTTATCTTTATGGTAAAAGCTGGAAATGTCCAGCCAGCGAAGGGCGAGCTTCACTTCACAATCTTCCCCCACCACCAGATGCGTCACGGCCCAGGTGGTTTGAGCAAAGTCAACGGTGCAATTCATGAACGCACAACCCGTTTACGAACACACAACCGGACTGCAGAAGGCGGACAAGGAGGACTGACGACGCACGGCGCGATCGGTGAGAGTGTGCATCCCCACATTTTGTCCCATAAAAACCATAACAAGACACAGCGTAAGACAAAGCTTCACAACCGCTGGGGGAACCGCACACGCAGTGGGGGTCATGGAGGAAGGTCAGGGAACGGTGCAGACGGAGCAGGAGAGGGTCAGAGTCATGCCCCGCACCCTCACGCTCCCCCTATCCCGCCGCCAAACGTTCCAGTAAACCATCTAGATACTGAACCGATTCACGTGGAGATTCTCCCTCGCCCCGCCTCCGACCCTTTACTCATCATCTTGCCGCTACTAGCCTGTTTGCTCCTCATAGTGATCCTTGTAGTTTTGATTCTGGTGTTCCGCCACCGCAAAGAGAAACAGGCCCGGCAGCGGCTCATGCACGAACTTGCTGCCTTGCAGTTACCAACGGAGGACAGCCCTTACCTGGGCCGGCCAGAGCGAAGCCTGGCCATGCCCTCTGTGCAGGTCACTCAGCTCGGTTCTGCAAGTTGTCCAACCTCCCCAAGGATACCCATGACTCCTAGGAGGAGCCTGGCCCCTGGTATGACCTTCTGGGGTCCATTTGATTCAGATCTAATACGCCACAATGAGAATACCAGAGGATTAGTACTAAAAAGTAGTGAAAGAAATCATATGAATATGACTTGCGGTAATGCACTTCCACTTTCTCCAGTAGGATTTAAGCCACCTGGGAAATCTTGGTCCCCTCCTCCAACTCTCAAGGAGAACCAGTACTGGGTTTAAGGGAATGAATTCATGCATAAACTGTGCCTTAGTGGTGTATTTGTTGTGCAGAGATTCTAAAGGTTATACAGTCTGCATAGAGGAAGAATATGTGGTCATTTTAGGCACCTAGAACATGTACTGTACTTGGGGGGAAAAAGGACGTAAAATGAAAAATATAAGTTTTTTGTTATGTTCTGGAAAAGTTCCTTCAGATGCAATTACAGTTGAAACAGCTACTTTATCTCAGATGTAACATGTTTAGTATGCTTTTATAATGTTGCAGTTTATCCAGTAAGAACTGTATCACATTAACTTGACCACCAGTAGTTCCTTTTTTGGAAAAATACTATTAGTTTCTGATTCATTTAGTGGTTTTTAACAAATATAATTAATTATTCTGATTGATTTATAAATAGTATTATGGCTGTACAGGATATTTGGAAATCTATAGTTACAACAGTTACATGCTGCGGATGGAGGACTTTGGATGGAGTATTTTTTTTCTTTGATGAATCACACTTAAAATAGATTATTTTTATTAGCATAGAGCTCAAATAACTGAACCTGTCATCTAGTGCTGTTAGTAGATTGGTGTTACTTTTTCATGACATTTAAACCTCATATATCAGCTGATAGATTGTCCTGTTTGTACTGTATGTGCATCTTTAGGTACTGGAAGCTTCCAAGTTCGCGCATGCAAAATACCACATTCACCCTTCGTATGCACGGCTGTTATTCCCCATTTTGTACCTTTCTGTCCTTTGTCATGTTTTGTTGCCACTTAAGGTGGCATAAAAGTTACGTAAATGCTTCTGTAAATTTGTACACACTGTAAGATGTAGCTTCATTACTTCTTGACTGACTTAAAATTCTTGCCACTTTTGACCCCTCACATGCATGCATTACATGCCTACATTTGTTTGCCATTTACTGTTTATATGTGAAAAATATTTTTAATAAAATATATTTCTTAAAAATGTCTGTTTGCGATGGGATCAAACCTTATTTAAAATCAATCAATAAAGTTGAACTTAATACAGAATATTTCAAGTCTCGAAGATAATCCTCCCTTTTGTTTATTTGCGCTTGTGATTACTTTTTTAATTGGTTTCAAATTTTTTACTTGGTATTTTACATTTTTTTAATTTTCTGCGAAAATAACATACTTTACATTGTAATTCAAAAGTTCTACATTTAACAGAATGTCCTACTTTATAGGAGTCACATTTCTATTCAGTCATTAAACTGGCTTCATATCAGCCAAGTGAGTCATTTTATCATCCGAGACAAAACAAGGGCTTTATCTTTAAGGGCTTTTGCTTCAAGGTAGACAAAACCTTAGATATTTTAAGATAAAATAAACGAGCTTATCAGCTAATCGCATAGCAAGCAACTCAGCCTATCTAGGCACGGAGACATGGTCAAGATGACTCGCTGAAATTGAAACCAAGCATCAGAATGAGGAAGAAATTGGATTCAAGAGATTTTCAAAGTGGTATAGCAAATAGAGATCTTGATAGATCGGGTCCTACAGGTACAATTTGCACAAGTAAAATGGAAATGGACAATAGAAGCTGAAAAACATTGCCTGGTCTGAGAAGTTCCAAATTTATCTGGGACATAACGTTCAGCTGGAAGGGTCAGCATATGACCTCAAGAACATGAAAGAATGAATCTATCCTGCCTTGTATTAGCGGTTCAGGTTGGTTGTGATGGTGTCATGGAGTGGGGGATTTTTTCTTGGCCCATTTTATATCTACTGAGCACCACTGGAATGCCACATCCTGTCAGTGATGCTGCTGACCATGTCCATCTCTTTATGACCACAGTGTATCATCTTCTGATGGCTACTTCCAGCAGGGTGAAGCACTACAGCACAAAGCTTAAATCTTCTCATCTAGTTTCTTAAACATGACAGTGAGTTCATTGTTCTGCACTAACCCTCAAAGTCATATTTCAATCCAATAGAAAACCTTTTTAGATGTGATAGAGCAGGAGATTCTCACCATGGACATGCAGCAAACAAACTATTATGTCAGCCTGCAAATATGGCTGACTCAGAAGGTCATATAAATCAGTTAAAATGATAATTGTAGCTTATCAAAGAAACAAGTAAACAAGTGAGAGGGGAGGAAAAAAAGTCAGGCCTAAATAATGAAGGGCCTGTGGTTACAGTAACCTGACCTGCAGTCTGTAAACTGTGGAGTCAGATATCACTAGTGCTACTATCTTCACAAGATAAACAAGTGATAACATGTTTCCCTTCAGGAAAAAACTCACACGTTGCTATTATCTGGCAAAACCCTGTCATGAGATGTTTAAAACAATGTAATAAAGAAGTAGAGATGTGCTCCAAGTGCTGATCAGGAAGCACAGAATGCTCATAGAAAGTTGCATCCCGTCTACGGGGAGAAAGAGATGCAACATAGATGTGAAAAAGGTGGGTGAGTTTATTTAAATCATTTAGGATAAATGTTTACAAGGTTTGTTAAACGAGGAGGGTGGGAATAATTTGTTCTAGAAAAATAACAGCAAACATTCATTTATAGGTTTACAAAATGTTGTTGTACTATAAGAGTTAAATGCGTTGGAAATTCAACCGCAGAGAAAAACGAGATGGGGGTCAGAAAGATGCAAAAGAAGTATCTGAAAGGCAAGAAAAGAAGAAGTGAAAGACTTGCAGGTGGCTGGCGTAACATAAAAAGACGTGGTGAATCATATTTAGAACAAATGAAAGAGGAAGCAAAATATGCTCTCTATATGCCACTGGAACATTTGAGGTCACAATATTCTATTAGACTTTTGAAATTTGGATTAAGTTAGGAAGTGAGATGACATCAGAGAGCTATAGTACATGTTCTGCTGCAGATCAGGATGTGTTGTTCCTCAATCAAGGAGTATGCTTTGGTTTGCCTGAAAAACATCAGCAAAGTTACAAAAAACCCAATGTCCAGTGTATATGGGCCGATCCAATCCCACATCCTAAACTTCCAAGTTTTTCCTTTGAATGCGGAATATTGTTAATGATTACATTAAATAAGTCCTGTGTAGTGGCTAATTTAGTTGACCTAAGATATATACTGTATGAGCAACTTCCTTAGATGAGGCCCCCTAATCCTAAAGAGACCGGAACAAAAATGGAGTAAAAAGGCAGCAATGTACAGGATGAAAATGATATATATTGTTATGGGTATTATTGTTTGCTGAAATTCACGTCTATTTATCCGAGTAAGTTACATATCAGGATGACACTGTTAAAAACAGCAACCAGGATGGTGGTTTGTCCCATTTTAAAACCTGTAAATCCCAGTTTCATCCCAGGAAACAAAGACATCACGCCTGAAATGTCAACATTTACCAGAACTATTCCGTTTGTGTAGAACTAACTGCGGGATACACTGTAAACCTGCTGAGGCAAACTGGTTATGTTTACCAGATCCTAACTTTTTCTCCAGACGCTCAGCATGCAACTCCCTGCTGATTAAATCCAAGGAATGTTGCTGCCAGCCAGGCTCATTGAATCAGTACAGGATGTTTCCCCAGGATGCAAAGTTGAAAAAGGTTTCCTGGTCCAGTGACAAAATACTCCTAGTGCGGTGAGTTGGTAGCAGATTTTGCACCAAGGAGAGCAACTACTCCTAAATCTGCTACGAAGAATATAAATATTGTTTGACCTCAGACAACATCAGGAATGACAGTAGTAAAACAGCTGAAACACTGAGATGAACAGGCTGGCACCAAGTTTAACTAACTTCCAATATTTCCTTTTTAAATCGAACCACTTTACCCTTAAGACAATTTTAAAAATGATACAATTACATAAAATGTCCACAATCTTTTCTTTAAGTCTTTCACCCAGCTCACGATATCTGTGCACTCCAATCCAGACATCTGAGAGACAGATGTTCACCCAGACCTGGTCGAAAGAAATAAGATCTTTACTTCTAAACTTGCAAAAAATATGCAGAACATATGGTGTAAGACTACAACATAATGAAGGAATAGGTGAGTCACGAGAGCAATTAGACATCAGGAGTGCAGTAGGTCAAATTTCAAGCTGTGGCGAAAATCCGACAAACAAATGGATTGAATGGAGGAGATTATACCATCTTTGCCTCTTGCTACAGTCCACAAACTTTAGCATCTGTGCAATCAAACAATACTGAAAAGGTCATTCAAGTAAAAGCAAACACATAGTGAGATAACAAAGGTCATTAAGGTCCATTTAGTCATGTCTTTTTTGACAAAAAAAGGTAAATTGAGTTAGATTTCCTATCCTTGTTTCTGTCGAGTTGAACACATTTTCCTGATGGAGGACTTGGGAGCCGTGGAGGCAGTGACACGACCGAGGAACTATGATTCCAACGGCGGGGGGGGGGGGGGGGGGGGGGGGGGGGGGGGGGGGGGGGGGGGGGGGGGGGGGGGGGGGGGGGGGGGGG
>JAVQJG010136920.1:0-11175 GCA_036024015.1 Craterocephalus amniculus | reverse complement strand
ATACATGCAGTATAAATCCCTACTTGATAGAGTAAATTTGCCCGGCACCAAACAGCAGCCAGACAATCATTCTGCTTGCAACGATGCTGGACAAGACAGGTTAAAAAAAAAAAAAAAATAAAAAAAAAAAAATAAAAAAATAAATAAATAAAGTGTCTGGCCACTGAAACCTGAAGACACTGAAGACCAGTGTCTTCAGGTTTCAGTGGCCAGACACTTTATTGTCCAACACACTAACACAATGTAACACACTTGCTGTCTACAACATTTTCAGACACTCATAAGTTTTGTGTCACAGATCAGAGACGTTTCTGTACTAATCCGATCTCCTCGTGTCTCAGATTGTGACAGTGAACTGTGCTCGTCTCATCAAACCTGATCAACATGCCACCAACGGCATCGTGCACGTGGTAGACCGTGTCATCACCGCAATCTCAAACGATGTCCAGGCGATCGTTGATGTCGACGATGATCTGGAGACACTGAGGGTGAGTTCATCACTTCTTCTGTTCATCATTCAGTGTTTGCTGTGTTCCATAGGTTACTGTAATCTCAGATGAACACTGAGAAACCCCTCTCCCATGCTTTAGACAGCATTTGCTGCAGCAGGTCTGACCACCATGCTGGAGAACGAGGGTCAGTACACCATCTTTGCACCAACCAACGATGCCTTTGAGAAGATTCCTCAGGAAACCCTGAACAGGATCCTTGGAGATCCTGTGGCTCTTAGAGGTGATTATTGGAAAGGCCCGTCTTATTTATTTGAGGTAATCTTTATATATTTGCAAACGGCTAAAGTCCATCTCTTTCCCTCCGCTCAGACCTGCTGAACTACCACATCCTGAAAAACATGCACTGTGCCGAGTCCATCGTGTCGGGAGCCCCGATGGAGACTCTGCAGGGCACCATGCTGGAGGTTGGCTGTGACGGAGACCAAATGACTCTAAATGGGAAAGCTATCATCACCAAGAAGGACCTGCTGGGAACCAACGGAGTCATTCACTACATCAATGAGCTGCTCATCCCAGACTCAGGTACTGTTTGCTGTTACTACTGCTTCTGTGGCTGAGTGTTACTAAGAAAGTACTATAAACATCATAACACCGGGTAACGTGATGCTAACCCGGCTGGCAGCTAGCCTCTCTAGATTCTACAAGTTTAACTTAAACTAATTCTGAAATTACTGTACTAAATTTTATAGTAAGTGAAGTACTGCTTGAAAGAACTAGAATCAGATGTAGGATTGTTTGTTTTTGTAATAATGATAACGATTTTTACATTTTAAATCCTGATTGGGAAATTTGGCTCTGCATTTCATCCATCTCCATCTAAACTAGAGAGCGAAAGGCTTTTTACACTCTTGGTCTCTCACCCCGTTCTTCAATCTCTCCTCTCCACAGTCTTTCTCTCCTCCAAAGTCCGCTCTTTCTCGACTCTCTTTCTACACACAATTGCAACACTCTCTTTCTACCCTCACTTTGGGCTCTCACGTTCTCCGCCCACGGTCACCCTTTCCTTCAGGGTCGTTTCCATCCCCAACCGGTCGAGGCAGGTGGCCGACCTCCCTGAGCCGGGTTCTGCTGGAGGTTTTGCCTTCCTGTTAAAAGTTTTTCTCCCCACCGTCGCCTGAAGCAGCTCAGAAGGGGATTGATCAAATACTCTTTTCGATGCAGTCTGTTGGTTTCTTGGCTAGTTTATTGGCTAGTATATATGTATATATGAATGTATGACAATCAGATTCCTTAAACTGATTGTCAGTGAAGCACCTTGAGATGACTTTGTTATGAATTGGCGCTATACAAATAAAGTTGAATTGAATTGAATTGAAGGCTGTGTTCTATCTGCCATTTGGCACTCCCAGTTTGCAGAGGCAGTTAACTAGAGACCAAAAAGCAAAACCATCAATAAGGCCTCTGAGAGAGGATTTTATTATCCACTCTTGTTTCCCTGCTTTGTGATCAAGGGTTTCAAATGTGAGAATATATTGGCTCATCATCATGGCTCTCAGTAGAGCCACTGTGGTCGATCTCCTACTCAAACAAGCCTAGAGATTTTTTTAGTTAACTGGAATTAGAAGAGTGTAGCAAACTGCAGCGGTTGCAGCCACACCACCCATAGCTGAAATAATTCAGTTAACTTTGAACAACTACCAATCAGGGACAGCCTGCAGATCTCATTCGTCACAGAAAAGCTATGAGATAAAAACCTGGATTACATGAAAGTGAAACAGCATAACAGAAAAGCTACAGTGTCAGATACAGTTTCATAGTATCAGCTTTAGTATTAACTGTAGTTTGACATGTAGTATCAGATTTGTTATAAGTTGCAGTATCAGATCTAATACTTGTTCTTTGGGTCTCATAGCTAAAACTCTCTTGGAGCTGGCCGAAGACCCATCCGTTTCCACGGCAACCCAGCTGTTTGTTGGAGCTGGTCTGTCCACCCACCTGACAGGGTCTGAGGCTCTGACCATGTTGGCCCCTCTGAATGATGCCTTCAAAGGTAAAATCTCACCTCGAGTGTGTCTGTGTGTGTGTGTTTGTGTGCGTGTGTTTGTGTGCGTGTGTGTGTGTGAGAGAGAGAGGGAGAGAGTTACAGCCTGACAGACATGAAGCAGGTATATCTGTGTGTTTCTGTCTCCACCTGACTGTATCCAACAGGAAGTGTGACGATGACTCCTGACATGAGGAAGCTGATGACTAATCACATCCTGAAGGAGCAGCTTTCCTCAAAGTCTCTGTATCACGGTCAGGAGCTGGAGACGTTGGGAGGACTCAAACTCAGAGTCTTTGTCTACAGAAACGTAAGAACTTCATTTCTTCATTCATTCATTTGTTCCTTTAATTTGTTCATTTATCTGTCATCCATTTATTCACACATTAATTTGTTTATTTTTTAATTCATTCATTTGTTCATTTATCTTTTTATTTGTTTCTTTATTTGTTCATTATTTATTCATACATTCATTATTTTATTTGTTAATCTGTTCATTGTTTTATTCATTCATTGATATATTTGATTGTTTGTTTTCTTGTTCATTTATTTGTTTGTTCATGCATTCATTAATTCAGTCGTTGACTTCACAGCACTTCCATCATTCTGCCTCAGCCCAGCTGTCCACACATGTAGCTTACTGTCATGAAGTATGAATTTGGAGTGGATGAATAATGAATTTAATGTATTTAATTTATTTAATTACTGTGCTACTGTAGGCTGCCCCTGATTATTAATTGTTCGAAGTTCATTGTAACAGTTCAACTATTTTTTGGTATGGCTCCAAGTGCTGCAAGTCTCCCCCCAGTAATATTTACACTCTTCTCATTCCTATAAGCTAATAAAATCTCTAGGTTTGATAAGGAGATTGGCAGTACTGAGAACTACGCGGCCTCCAGTGGTAAAATAAAGCTGTTGTATCAGATGGTATCAGCTGTGGAGTCAGTTCCCACCAGCACTGTTTGGTCCGCTTTAAATAAATCCTGATCAATCTGTCTGGAGCACCGAGAACATCCATTTGGACGAAGCAAACTCTGGTCTGCTTGCAGGTGAACTCTGGTCCAACGGGCTGACCGTGGGAATGCAAGTTGACCATCCAGTGAACTAAAAGGAAGGAGTTAACGTATGAATGGGAACATATATGATCACTTACTGCCTCTCCTGCTGCTCATACTGGACAGATTCTGGTGAAAGCAACAGGCGACACTGATTCCCGTCTGTGTGTACGACAAACCATCTGTATTATCCGGATCTGTTGTGTAGTGTTAGTCTGCTGTCTGCTCCTTCGACTTATTTTCTTATATTGCTGTTCACACTGAGTTGATCTCTGGTGGTCTCCATATGATCCAGGGTCTGGACTTCCTGCTTAGTAATGAGGTCTGCAGACCTCTGACTTTTCCTGTCTGCGTGTGTGTTTGTTTGCAGCTGAAAACCCCAACACACACACACACACACACGCACGCACACACACACACACACACACACACACACACACACAGTTCTAGTTACATGTTTTGCCACTCTGATTCGCTGATTGTGATCAGGTGATGAGTTTGGGCTTACTTGGTCTTTGCTCTGATGGACTCATGGGTCCAGTTTATTGTACAGTAGACAGAACTAGCCCTGACCCTGGAGGTCTGGATCTTGGTTTAATGCTCAGAATTGGACCAGAATGCTGAACCTCATATTTCATCCAAGTGGGCTTTGCAGGGACGTTTAACTAGTTTACTGACACACCTCTGCTACTGATACTGAGCGTGCTCAGTAGCGCCTGATTTCCAGTTGTCATAAATCAGATGACCTGATCTTGACAGTAATTCAGCAGGTTCGGGTCCTCTGAAGTGTCTCCTGCTTGTCCGTAGAACCTGTGTATCGAGAACGCCTGCATTGCCGCTCATGACAAGACTGGACGCTATGCGTCCATGTTCACCGTGGATAAGGTCCTCTCTCCACCAATTGGGACGGTCATGGACGTCCTGAAATCCGACAACCGCTTCAGGTGAGCAACTTCAGTCACTTTTCTTTTCAGGGATCTGGAAGTCACATGGTCCTTTTATTTGGACCGCTCTGTAATCACAATGTCTGAATGTGTCTGCATTTCTTCTTCTCCGAACCTTTTGTCATGGCTGCTCAAGTATAAAAAAAAACTTCTACCCACAAATACCTCGTTTGGAACAAAAGTGATTTAACTTTGTAAGTGAGGTTATTATGCAGAGGTGGATATATTATGCAAAGGTGTGTGTGTCTGGGGGGGGTTTGGAGGGTGGTATAGTTTTTATATTATTAAATTATAATTTATATACTTTTATCTCAAATAACTTTTATCTCAATTATTTGCTAAAAAACATTCCTGTCTTGCTTTTTTCTTAGAGTGAAAGTGTTAATGATAAAACTGTTGCTGTGGAGGGAATGACACGATAACATAATAAAAGCTAAATTTGTGAGTTACATATAAATAAATAACATCAGGTTCCTGTTTTCTCCTTCCAGCAAGCTGGTCGGCGCCATCCAGACCGCCGGGATGACCGAGCTGCTGAACCAGCAGGGGGCGCTCACCTTGTTCGCACCCACCAACGATGCCTTCAACACAGTGCCGCAGGCTGAGCTCAATAGGCTGCTGCGTGAGTGTCAACATCCACACACACATTTTCCAGTTCAAAATATCTTGTGTGTGTGTGTGTGTGCATGCGTGCGTGCGCGCGTGTGTGTGTGTGGTGTGTGTGTGGGTGGGTCTGTGTGTGTGTGTGTGTGTGTGTGTGGGTGTCATCTGGACATTCTTCCTCTCTTTGTTTGGTTTGAGCACCCTTGGAGTGTTTATGTGGGTGGCTGTGGAAACTTTCTGCTAAACATCAGCAGCTGACGTGTGTTTGTGTCACATAATTCCTCTGATCACATGATGCTGCCCTCTGGAGGCCAGAGGAAGAAAAGTGATCAACAGTCTGTAATCAGATCACCTGTCTCTGTTTCTAGGTAACCCTCAGGAGCTGTCAGGTATGCTCAGGTACCACCTTGGGGAGGGGCTGTTGGTGAGTGGGGGGGTTGGATCTCACACCAGAGTGACACCTCTGCAGGGAGACAAGCTGGAGCTGGGTGTGGTCAGTCCCAAACCTTATTCTAACAACCGTCCTGAATGGTTCACAAACTGGAGTTTGTTGTTGTTTATAATCAATAACCTTTATTGACACTGCTCAGCTGATTAATGGATTTGTGTCTCTGTGTTTCAGCGTAACTACACCATCTACGTCAACAAGATCCCTGTGGTCGACGCTGACTTGATGGCGACTAATGGAGTTGTTCACGCTGTCGGCAGTATCATAAAACCTCTGCGTGAGTCAGAGCTGCAGCTTGTGTGTTTGTCTGTGTTGCAGGTGCAACACAGACAAACACACCGATAGTTGTCAGCCAATTACGACTGTTTTTTGTCCCTACCACAATGCTAATGGCCATGTAACGTGATGAAAACAAAGCCAAAGCACTAGTCTGCCAGACATTACTAAGCAGTACATTACCGGGTTCTCGGTCCGGATCCGGATCCGGACCCGGACCGCGACCCCTGTTTTAGATCAACACACACACTCCAATTAGATTTAATGCGAAATGTCTAAACTTGATTAGCTTTGAGGCAAAATTTACAGGAAGTGCCACCACATGTACCACAATATAAAATGTTTATATAGAAAAAAGAAAAAAGTTTTGCATTCAAAATTACCCACAATTCACCTTGGATGGTAGTGAGTAATGTTCACTAGACAGGTCAATATTGACAACAATGCATTAAGGGGAGGAGCTTCCCTGAGATAAATGATGTCATCAAAAGCGGCATTCGTCTCATCTTCTTATTTGCCTTTTTTTCTTCTTTTTATATTATTACATCAACTCATGTCAGTTATTTCAATTTTCAGTTTCATGTCCAAATTGCCAACAGAAAGAGTGCACTTTAAAGTCTGCTATGAAGTGCAGCCCTTTGTAGTGATGAGGGGTTAGGGTGGAAAGTCTTTACTGACAAACAGCCAGTTTGTAAGTAAACAGTTATGTGTGAGGTGTTGTTTTGAAGAGGACTGTTTAGATTCAAGCTGTTACTGAATCAGGTCATTTAGCGGTTCAGACAATTCTATTGTTTTTTATTGTTAATTACTTGAACAGTATGCTGTGCAATTAGTACTTAAATATTGAACCACTGTACATCTGCATTTAGAAGTAAAATTAAATTAACCTGTGAGGGTTATAGTGCGTTTTAGGTTCATTCTGACATCATACAAAATACTTCCCTAACTTTTTGTGAATACTTCTGTCCAGCTAATGCAGGAATGTTTGTGTGTCTGCAGCTCCAAAGGTAGACAGAGAACAGGCTGATGGACCTGCAGCTGCACCCAGAACAGAGGCCTCCTCCAGGGTGAGAACGGAGAGGACAGTAGCTGGTTCTGCAGTCCCGATACAACCAGAACCACTGCAGACCACTACATCAGAACTTGTCTACAGACCATAAGAACCGACCCAAAGATACTAAAACTAACCCACAGACCATCAGAACCGACACAGAGATACTAAAACTAACCCACAGACCATCAGAACCGACCCAGAGATACTAAAACTAACCCACAGACCATCAGAACCGACCCAGAGATACTAAAACTAACCCACAGACCATCAGAACCGACCTACAGTAACTAGACCAATCCATAGACCATCAGTGCCTCCTCCTTTATCAGCTGTTCATAGGCAGAGTGATTTTATTTGTACATTACATTTCATGCACAAGACAACTCAAAGTGCTTATCATAACACATTAAAACCACTGCAAGAGAAAGAAAAGACATTAAGTAAAAAAAAAAAAGATTGAGTTTCAAAATTCATGCTTAAAAGAAATTGTGATGATCAACGAGTTATGAAACAGGAGGGTCTCTGCTGCATTTACTGGATTTAAATAGTGTTTCTGCTGATCTGAGACTTTCTGGGAGTTTGTTCCAGACATGTGGAGCATAGAAGCTGAATGAAGCTCCTCCATGTCTGCCTCTGACTCTGAAACTGATTAAGACCAGAACCAGGTGACCTGAGGGGTCTGGTGGGTTCATACTGTTTCAGAAGGTCACTGATGTATAGTTGAGCAACAGAGCTTTAAAGTCTGTCCTCTGATGGACAGGCAGCCGGTGTAAAGACCTCAGATCTGGACTGATGTGGTCTACTATACTTTGTTAGTTGGCTATGGTGACTTCAATGCGGGCATTGGTCTGGCTAAGAGCTTGAGGACCACCGTTTCTCAGAAGGGACGGTTGACCCGCCTCCTTCAAATACCGCTGTTTGCAATTGGTCGAAGCTTAAACCAATCACAGCTTAAACCAATCACAGCACTCTTTCCTCTGACGTATGTGTAGCTAATTGGTAGATTGGACTTTGCCGAAGCCGGTCGGGAGCAAGGAGAAAACATTGTTCCCTCCAATTATTGTTGCTCAAAACAGAATCTCCCGCTGTTTCAAACGCAAGGTGCTGCTCCATGTTTGCAATGTTGACAGTGTTGAAGTGCTGCCTGTTGAATCAATGTATTGAGCACGGCTCTTTGGCCAAGCTCATAATTGATTGGCTCCCAATTTTTTGGAAGATTGGAAATCTGCTGAAAAGCCCTGTTGACCAGACTATTGAGGTTTGCAGCTACATCACAAAACCACGTGACTGTTTTACGTATCCATATTGGTAGGCAAGCTTGGTAGGCTTTAGCGTAGTGATTACTGCAAGTTTAGTGTGGAAAGCGTTCCGTTTTGTTGAAATATTAATTAGTATGAAGCGCAGTGTCTATACAGCCATGGTTACCACTTGTGTAGCAATGAGTTGTCATTACGGAAAATATAAGCGATCATAGAAGTCTGATTATTGATTTCCAGCCGAACACGAAAAGAAATAACTGTGGATCGCGGCGGAGGACGGTGTATAATCCGTCCACGTCTTATTTTCTACTTTAAACAAATGATAAACACTTTGAACATTAAAAACGACCAAAACTAGATAATACATCTAATGTACATCAGAGTTTCTGGGATGCGGCAGAAAGTTATGATCTTTCAGAACCTATGAAGCCACCACAGGTCGCTCAGGTCCTCTCGGTGTCTCGGTTCTGCTTCTGTTCCTCGCCACAAACGCACGCGACACTAAAATCCAGGTGACAATGTGTCCACTTTGACAGAAAACATATTTTTTGCTTCACGTTTGGGATTTCACAGATTAAAAAGAGCAGATGAGGAGATATGCTGTTATGAGAAACTATTCGGATATGTTGCTCGCTTTGACCGGAGCACCGAGAGAAACTGCAACCCGCTGCTGCTTGTTATGTTTCTGGCAGATGATCACTTCTAATCGTAGACAAAACATGCCTAGATTTTATCGGCTTAAATAAGCACTAGCGATATTCTGGATCTCTGCAGTTTTACTTCTGGAAAAAGCATCATGGTACCATTAAGCCCCTCATACTGTGCATGCTTCATGAACAAAGATCAACATGAACCTTTTCATACTGCCCGCCGGTAAAATCTACCAAAAAAGACACTCAGAGTCACTGAACTGAAACACTGAACATGAATGACTGAATCTGCATGCAGGCTTCTCTAGGCTTCCACCCAGCAGTCTGGGAGGATTATGAATAAAATAACCTGGTGTATTGTTCGGGTAGCAAACTGGTTAGCTAGCTGCACTCCAGACTGTGAAAATCGCAGTCATTGGCTTTATTTTCTCTGGATACGATATCCAGATGGTTGGTGTTGTCAGCAAGAGAAATAACATTATGATCATTTGTGCTGCTATTTTAGGGGGGTGGGTGAAAAAAGTGAGGACTTGAGCGGCAGGGCTTTGAAAAAGCTGCATTTGTCTGTTTGATTTTTTTTTTAAAAGTAGAAGCAGTTACGATAATGAAGCACACTAAACATGAAAGCATGAACCAGTTTTTCCAGGTCAGATCTTTAAATCTTGATATATTCTTAAGGTGACAGTAGGCAGACTTGTGTATTTTTCAAAATTTCAGTCTGAGTCCATTCTCCCAGACTCCCAGATTTCGGGCCTGTGGTGGGAGCATGTAGATATTAAACAGAAACAGACTTTTGGGAACGCCACGAAAAGCTTCAATTAATGAACTATGTGACATCAGCCTCCACTGATGATGCAAGATACTGATTGGCTCTGAGTCAGAACATTATCATAACCTGAGGATGGGATAAATGCTGGTTCTGAGGCTGTCCTCTCTGTCTTGCAGGTGGAGGCCAAGGGCTTCAGGAACGGTGAGTGTTTTCCTTTTAGGTGGTGATTGGAGTCGGTTCTGGTTCTAACTCCGCTTGTTTCCACAGACGATCTCTTCCAGAAGGTTCTGAAGAGTCGCTCCAGCAGGACGATGCAGAAGAGTCAGTGAAGCTGCGGCGATGAAGAGGAGCGGAGGAGGAGTTGTTCTGAGATGTTTTCCCATTTTTTGTGTTTTCTGTAAAAAGCAGTCTACCTTGTGTGAAGTTCTGGACTCGTGTGGATCTGCAGCATGTGGGCAGGTCTGAGTTCTGAGCAATCAGCTGTTTCTTTGTGTTTTTGTAAAATAAAGATGAAGTCTTGACCACACCAGCTGTCCTGGTTCTCTGTGGCCCCTTTTCAACTAAGCGGGTTCCAGTGCGGGTTCGGAGCCAGAGCTGGACAAAGCACCGGTTCTTTGGTTCATGACCGCCTTAACACCAGTTCACCAGGTCCCCCCAAAACTGGTTCTATCCTGGCACCAACTCTTTCCTGGGTCAGAGTTTGAACCAGCTCACATAGCGGCTGGGGGTGGGGCTACCTGGCCACAGTGAAACATGCCAACACTGGTCCAGCGTCTCCATACCAGAAAATTAGGGGTGTAACGATTAATCGATATATCGATTTAATATTCTTATGATTCAACAGATCAATATGTGCCCAGCAATTTGGTAGTTAAATCGATATTTACCCATCTATTATCTTTATCGCAAATATTTTATCGATTCGATCGATATTGAGAAATAATACTTTGAATCGAAGATTTTATTTTTGCACTTTTTTGTTGAAAAAATAGTGCAAGTAGCAGGTTATTAAAATATTGTTTGCACTAAATGTACTTCCATTTAAAAAAAATTGTATAATTATTGAAAATAATGCTACAAAATGTTTAGCCCCTGTTGATTCAACTTGGAGATGTGAACTTATTAAAAACAAAAAAAGTTGTGAATGGATTTGCTATTTTTGTTTCTTGTTTTGTTTAAACCCATATTTTTAATCTATACTTGATTCCCTTGCAAGAAACTACAATTCTTCTTACTAAGAAACTTCCCATCACTGTCCAGCATCCAGGTATTTATGACACTGGTCGAATTTTTGATGATAGTTGTTTATAGATATAGGCCTACTGAATCGATTTCAAGTCATTGAATTGCTTCAGATTGTATCGTTCTAAATGACTAGTATCGTTCATGAATCTAATCGTAATCACAAATCGTGATATGAATCGAATTGTCGTTAAAATGAATCGTTACACCCCTACAGGAAATGGATACCAAAATGAAAAAAACTGGTCCCAGAAGGAGACCCAGGCCCAATCCCAAACCGCCCCCTACACACTAACCCTCCGTTTGTGCGTTCTCGCAAAGGCTCTGCCATTTAAGTCCCGTCTCAAACCGCGTAGGGTGTAGGGCGAGAGGACTGGTCAGC
>JAVQJG010136884.1:0-10902 GCA_036024015.1 Craterocephalus amniculus | reverse complement strand
ATATATTTGTAGCATCACTAATATTTTCTGTGGCATGAAGCCTGTTTTCAGCTCTCCAAAGATGCATTTTCCAACCGGTCCTAAACGATCTCCCAAACAGTTTTGGCTTAAGAAGTCACCCAACTCTAAGTTTATCAGTACATTTGTAAAATAAATATTAGCATTAAATAATAATTTTGTGTATACATCGTTTTCACTGACAAAAGGTAAAAAAATAATACATGTGCATTTTGGTAAAATGTTTGTATCTGTATAATTTAATTCAATTCAGTTCAACTTTATCTGTAAAGCGCCTATTCATAACTATGTCATCTCAAGGCGCTAATTTACCTGTTGTTTTGTGTGTTCACATTTCCGCACCACTGAGAAAATCCTCAACCGGCTTTTTGCTGCTGTCCAACTTTGAGCTGTATAAAGGTAAATCATCTCAATGCTTATTGTCCAACAAAGGGCCCCATGTCTGCCTTCGCCTAGGGCCCCAAACTTCCTAAATCCGCCACCGACTGTACTGCATGTACTCATCTCTGGGAAACCAACAGCTCCAGGAAGCTATTACAACATCTTTACAACAGTGTTTGTGTTGGTCCATGTTTGAGCCCCTCTACAACACTTCAGAATCAGAAAACTGGAAGCACAAAAACTGCAAAGATAAGCAATAAGAAAAATAAGAAACATTTAAAAATGAGAAGTTGAAGGTGTATAAATATCTAAACATAATTATATTTACATATGAAGAATTCTTTTCCAAAATCCATTTTAACATCCATTCACGAAAATGACATTTTATACCTGGACTCCATATTAGGTTGCATGGGGAGCTGGATTTACCAGTTCATTTTAAACAGGGAGATGCAGCGATTTGTGATTTAAACGTTGATTGGGTAGTGAGTAGATTCACCGCACAGCAAAGTGGTGTGACAAACTCAGTTTATAAAAGTTTGGCTTTTAAAGAATTTTGGAATAGAGCTCTTTATTAATGCATAGATATATAAATTTAGGTGCACATTATATACATATATACACACATACATGTATACATGGTGCTGACTTTATGGTCAGTTCAGTGCTGGATGTGTCTGTCCTGGGTGGGTGGTGGTGGAAATGTTGTGGAGCCTGAAAGGAGCAGACTTCTGTTTTGTTCCTTCAGACGGAGGATGGAGGAATCTTTGCTGAAACTGCTCCTCTGATTGTCCAGTAGTGCGGGTAGGAGTTATTGTCCATGATATCCAGCGGTTTTCCCAGAATTCTTCCTCTAACCACTTCATCATGAGGTGGGAGCTAAATCGTAAGATAGTAAATCGTTCGTGGCGTCTGTCATTTTTCAACAGAAGTGCTTTTCTTTCGTTTTGCTTATTTAGTTGTCTAATTTCCTTCATACCAGCAGCACACCTTTAAATACTACAGTAACTTCAAAACTGCTGTGAGGCTGTCAGAGGGGTTTGTTTTCAATAACTCAAGACAAACTGTGCAGTATCAGTATGAAACTCAGTCTTTGGCTCTTTACAGTATTGAGGGGAAGAAGTTACGTGTCTGTTGACACAGAACTCTCTTCCCTCCTCTCAGAAACACAGGCAAACACACTCACAGCTGTTGAAGTGGACTTTGGACTGACGTCCTTTGAGAAAAGAGGGAGTTTCCTTCCTGGGTGAACTAGTTTCTCTGTCTGTCAGTGGGCTGCTCGTGTGGTTAGGGCTCCACCAGAAGTGAGGTGGAGAATGAAAACATCAAAACAAACTTTTCACCCTTAAAAATGGAGGCACCTCCCATCTGATATTACACTGTACGAATGAAATCACAACTCGGTTTTGTAAGTTTGTTTTGCGGTCTGGGCCCCCTAAAAAATGATCTAGGCACAGATAAAAGCACCATATTAAAGAAGTAGTTTCCTGTGCTTTGTAATGACTTGATTGAAACATAAACAGGTGTTGACTTAATCATTTATGGTTATTATGACATTTTTATGATCACGCTGATATGTTGGGAAGTAAAATAATTAATTGTAGGCAGTCAAAGATCTGAGTCAGTAAATATTCTTCTGCACTGTGTTACAGGGACCTCTAGTGGTGCCACATTGTACAATGCTCATAATATGAAGTGAAACAGAACGAAATAAACTCACATGTAACACATTTTCATCGTTTCAGTATTCTGTAAAGGTTCATTATACTGACAAGTTTAAAAGGGAAAAAAACACAGAGAAAGAACGGAGTATTTAGGTTTCAGCAACAGTGTTTTTCTAAGTTATTCTGACTACAGATGCAGAAAAAGGTCAGGCTGTTGTACTGGAGATTCAGATAGCACCTTCATTTTGCTCAGCTGAAAGAAAACTCTTTGGTTGCTTTTATAACTGCACTCTTCACAGTAAAGAGAACAGAACATATTTTAAAGTTTCAGGTGTCTGTAGTGGAGCTGAATCAGGTTGGCCTGCACTGTGCTTACTAAGTCATTCATCAGTATGCCAAGAGGGACATGAACAAGCTGATGTTTCAGCGTACAACCTCCTTCCAGAGGATGGAGAGAGGAATCAAATTTCACTGTGGCTGGGGGAAAAAAGAGGCCACCGACTCTGCACTGGGACTCTCGCTTACTCCTCAAACGTACTTGCATTTGTGCATCTTTGCTTAAACGCGTGCATGCCTTGTGTAAGCAGTGCCTGCGCTGAAGTGTTTAATAGTTTATAAGGACTTTGTTTATTTGGCAGCCCTGCTGCCCACACAGCAGATGCTGCTCAAATGCTGAGAGACACAACTTAGGAAAAACAGGAAATAGATCTAGAACATAGTTCTCACAGTGTCACCACAAAAACTAATTTAACAAAAACTCATTGTCTGAAAGCTTGGATCAAATAGGGGAACACTTTTTGTAAAGCTCAGAGGGAGGAAATGTTAGGAAGACTGTTTAAATGAAGCTTGTCCCACAATCTGTGTAAACCTTTTAACAGAACAAAACCCATACACATGTACTATATGCAAAGTATAATGAAAAATAAAGCAAAGGAACACAAAATACAACCTTTTATCAGTTGCAAAATCCTTCTTCAGAGATGGCAGATTTCATCATTCACCATACACATGCAGCAATTCGGTTTCCCAGGTCTTTTCACTTCCTTCATGGTCCAAAGTGCATAGTCTGTACTGTAATGGATAATGCATAAATAGTTGCTTAAAATTTAAAGGTGATAATGTAACCATGAAAAAACAATCACCTCACTGACAGGTAAGTCTGGTTACATCTGAACAAACAGCAAAAGGAAGTCATAAAAGACACAACAACGACAAAAACAAAAATCGCAGTTTGATAAAAACAGAGACACCTGCCTATGTCTATACAAGGATGACTTCTCCAAGTAATAGTTGCATCTATTTATAACAATATTTGGGCATAATTAATTGTGTCTGCCATTTTTTTAATCAATGAATGGAGTTGTTTTACATGCACAGACTTTTTCAAACTGCATAATTTTGCAGTTACAAAACATCTATGACTTAGGGCTTGTAGCCAATTGGCAACTGAGAACTGCTCATGTTTTTTCTGATGTCAATATTTCTCTTCATGCAGCTGGTGGGAATTTTTTTTTAGAATAAATAATGTCTCCGTAGATCATTTTGGGGGGAATTTCCAACTTATTTGCATGGTTTAAACATTCTTTGCTGAGAGTTAAAGGTTCAGGCAAAGCTGACTGTTTTAAGATCAAGCATAAGCCGTACTTTAAAAAAAGTAAAAACATACAGTTAACCGTTTTAGGATTAAAAAGACTAGAAAAACATTCACACTGGTGTTATCAGGCTACTCACAGGCATCCGTGTATGCAGGATATGAAAAAACATAACTGAAGTGGAAAAAGAAGCGACAATAAACCCGTGTAAGATCATTTTAGACAGTTTATCAGTGCAAATGAGGCGAACCTCCGCATCAAGTTTATCTTTAATTATTAACATTCTAATAATTTGTAAATCATTCAAAATACTCTCCTACCTACTTTCCTTCATTCTCTCACTCCCGTCTACTTGCTCATTTTCATATGACTGAAACAGTGAAACCCAAAGGGAGCGTATCGACCACTGCAGTACATCTAAAAAGTGCAGCTGAGCCACTTTTAACTTTTGACACCCCCCACCCCACCCCCACCCCCCTCTCTCTTTCTCTCTCATGCTGACTCATGACCAAGCAGAATTTTTTAAAAGTAAGACACAGGATTGACTTCTGTAACAATGACCACATGTGTGACCTCTGTAAACTGTTTACTTAACTGCATGTGTGTTTTTGCAGGAATGAAAAGCATCATTATCCAGGGCTTTTTTTTATTCGATGAAAAAATTAACATGTAGAACTAGAATTAACAGAAAGCAAACCAGTGGGAATTCTGTGTGCATGCAAGTCCAAATCAATATGCTCAAATAATTGAAAAGGAGACGAAGGAGATGCTTAAAATGTTGGGATTAATGCTTAGGCTACAAGAGGATTTATCTTTCATTTATGCTAAACTTCACACCTCATACATGCTAAAGTAAGATATAGTAAATAACCTGCTAGCTAGCACAGAAACAGCTAGTCTCATTCTAACTCAAATTCTCTTAATGATAGACATTTTGAATAAAATGTTTTGGAAAGATTGAATAACATTTTAGTATTTTCATTCAAGGATATGTTGTCTGTTCTGGTTCCTGTTATAGCTACTTAGCTTGTGCTGCAATGAGACAGAAATACATGACCTTATAGAATATGTGTGTTCAACATGACAGTGCAATCAACTGCAGTAATCTAGTGGAACGGAGGGAGTATTACTGTAGCATCAATGAGACTGAAACAGGCTCTTATCTCTGTGGAGTTTTTGAATATTTCTGAAGTGATGGTGCAGTGACCACAGCATACCTCACCTCATGCAAACAGAGAAAAACAAATTGATCCATAAATCCATACTCAGCTTTGGTTTGCATTCTTTTGTATTTAGACATGTGACTCACATGAAATGTGTGTGTTCTGTGTACAGTCGATTTATACTGTATTGCAAGTGATACTCGGTCTGGGAACTTTGTCAAATCTGGGTCTCTCGCCGGTGAAAACAAATCACATCTGTCACAACTGAAAAAAGATTATTATCACCGTTGGAACTACCCTGATATAAGAAAATTTTTAGACTATAGACAAGTGAGAAATATTTAAAAAAAAGTTGTGATACACTTGTTTCAAGTCACTTAGTAAGTAAAAAAAAATCTCAAAACTAGTCTATCCATGCTTCCTCACTGTTTCTTCTTTCTCACTTTGACAGAAAAGATCTGAAAACAAGAGGAACTAAATTTCAGGTCTAATTGTGCTTACTGGCAGGCTTTGTGTGCTACCCTTCAATAGGAGACGGGTTAAAACAGAGTTTGGGGTTTTTATTTCTTTCATAAAAAACTGTTTTATTGTATTTTCTCAAAATTACAAAAACTCCCTTCTTTTAAGATCTTTTCCCAACGAAAAGTCTTGGTATTTTTTTTATTTCAGGAGATCTTACGAAGTGTAATTATCTTACTGCATGGACAGATAATTTCACTTGATTGCAGTCTGAAGCTTCTCATTTTAAGCATTTTTTCATATTAAGACAGCTTTTGATGAAGACATGTTTGTGGTGTAGGGCATTGACTGGTCTTTGACTTGGCAAATGATCGGTTATATTTCCTCCACCAACATCATGTTTTCACATAGATGTCACTATCTGGCTTTCTTTTCATCTGTTTTTGAATATGGCCCTGTTTGGACCCTGGGAGTGAAGTCCTTACACATGAGTGGTGCATTATGATGTCGTTGTTTTTGTCCTGTGAGTTCAAGGGCATTCCTCCACCAGTTTCCTGGCACTGACTACAACAACAATCCCTCCAGGTGGAAGAAATGTGCATTTTCACACTGCATGGTCAGTGCTAAGAGCTAACACGCACACAGACATGCATATGTGACTGGTGAGAACATCCTTTGCTTAAATCATTAAAAACTAAACGAGAATTCATGCTTCTTGATTAATCTGACAGGTGCTTAGAGTGTGTCACCTCATGCTCACAGTGGAGAGGTGAAACACTTTCAGTCTGTCCATACAATCACCAACAGACATACAGACACTCTAATTGGTCACTTTACATAGACAGCGTGTCACTTTTTCGTACAGGCAAGTTGGTCCTTTAACCTGTCTTACTACAGAGGCATTAATTAAGAGAGTTATCCATGTGATCTTTGACTGACAGTCTCATTGTCAGGATGGCCTGTCAGGATCTGGAAGAGGTGGGGGGTTTCATGGATCCAGGTTTCAGTCATGAGATTAAAGGACTTCAGTGTTAAGATTTATGTTAGAGCTGTATATCTCTCCCTGATTACAGTATATCCATGTAATGGAATGAAACAACCCAAGAACAACAGATTTTTGTACAGAACAAATTGATCTAGTTAGACTGAGTGTTATTTGGTTCAATCAGCTTCATTTGTAAAGCACCAATTCATAACAACGTCATGTAGAAGCACTTCATAGTCAATCAGTTTGTGGCCAATCTGTTGTCAATAGTCACTATTCATATAGGAAAATTAATAACAAATAGCGGAACCAACAGAATGCGCTGAATTATCTTCGATCCACTCTCCCATCCTGAGTATGCTAGAGGCGACAGTGGAAAGGAAGTCATATTCATTTCTTACTTTAACTCATACCAACTGACCTTTGGCAGATTTCTGAGCTTTGAAGTCCCTAAGCAGTGCTGTGAAGTGAAATGCAACAGCCGTATGATGCCTCAGGCTGTGTAGGGAGTACATTTCTGACTGGCCTGGGAGAGCCTTGAGACCCTGGAATTGCAAATGTGGCTAGGGAGGGGGACGT
Organism: Craterocephalus amniculus; assembly: GCA_036024015.1. Classification (NCBI taxonomy): domain Eukaryota; kingdom Metazoa; phylum Chordata; class Actinopteri; order Atheriniformes; family Atherinidae; genus Craterocephalus; species Craterocephalus amniculus. Next base: position 4,061 of record JAVQJG010136884.1, on the reverse strand, counting down.
CTGGGCTGAATGGACGGACGGATGAATGGATGGATGGTGCTACATTGCATCTTAACAGACTAATTTACTGCAGACTTTATATGAAGGATAAACAGTGTAGCAGTGATGTAATCCATAATTGGTGAACAGCAGATGGAAGCTGAGTTTTTCATTGTGCTATAGCTTTACCTGATCTTGGCACAGGTTTCACTATGCCATCCCCCCCAGGTGAACAGCAGCTTATCTAATGAGCAGCAATACATGTATTATTCAAGCTGACAGGGAAACTACATACTTCTTACAAATTTAATCTTAAAATCCCCAATCCAGCCATCCATTGATTGGTAGTATTTAATCATTGCACCCCTTCTGTATATGCTGTACATAGAAAGGATAACAATGACAAAAAAAAAGAAAAAGAAAAAAAACATTTTTTTTCTTGTTTGTTAGCATACACTCAGAAATGTTGTCTGGCTGCACTCTGTCTTAATATTTTCGTCTACTTCATTTCACATCTTATCCTCCATCCTTATCCTTCTTTTACAGTGTCTCCAGTTCTCCATCCATTCATTTTCAACAACTTTTCTCTGGTTCTGGAATCACACAGATACAGTGAATGTAAAAAATTACGACATCTGGTGCAGGAAAGTGAGAGAGAGAGAGAGAGAGAGAGAGAGAGGGAGAGGGAGAGAGAGAGAGAGAGAGAGCACACCGTATGGAAAGTAGAAATTCTGAGCTTTAACTCAAATACACTACACAACTTAAACTTGACAATATATTGTACTATGCTACATTTATTATATGTGTGTGTGGGTAAATGATAAATGATTGTGTGTCTGTTTTCTTGTGCTGTACTGATAATGGACTTCAAATATACCATTGCACAATTGTGCATGAAAAATGTGTCACTGTTATGCTGAGTCTAAGTGTATTAATGATGTGAAGTAATGATGTGTATACACACCCTCTCGCATGGATGACTTACAGTAAGTGGCAAACTGTTGTCCATGCTAGATTTTGCATCCTGAAATTGATGTATGTGAGTTGCTTTTTTGTTTTTTGTTTTTTGCACTGTGAAACCTTAAATGGTTGCAATATTTTCCTGTGTCAAGTGAAAATAACAAATTTTGTTTAACTTCTATGTAAATTAATGTAAAATTAGTTTTCTTTAGTGTCTTTAGGCCGGATTTATCTATATCAATTTTCCAAGCGGTAATTTGCACCTGTTGTGCATGAGGCCATGGTTTGCAGATGATTTATTTGCTTGTGCAAGTGTTCCCAGATGCAAACATGTTGGAAACACCATATTTAGATGGGGATTTTGTGTGTTTTGTGATTTGCAGTTTGGCGAGTTCGTAAAGAAGACTGAAACTGACCCTGTGGACCCAGAGAGATTAGTGGAAGAGAAAAATTGGAAAAAGGAAAAATACATAAAAACAAAACAAGATATTTCGTTAGTAATTAATTTGATATTGATTTAATAACCATTGAGCAAAGTTGTGAATATTCTATTTCATTTATATAAACTCAGGTTGAATCATGGTGTCACCTTGATGTTTTGATGACTAATAAATGTAAGAATAAAACTAAATGTGTTGATTCCACCAATCATCAGAAAATACTGTAAATCAGACTGATGCACATCCGCACTCCTGCAAAAGACTGTTTTGGCTCCTATGCAGAGGGTGCAGCCGGTTTGCACCTGTATTAAGGCGCAAATGCAGCAGCACTTCTGGTTGCTCATGCAACGCTTATTATATGCAACTACTCTTCCCAGTGTTTTGCAAATTCAGGCAGAAATGCCCAGAATTGATTTTCATTCAAGGCAAACATGCAAAAGGCAAAATCCCTGTCCTTTTAGTAGATATTTTTTGTGTGTGATGTCTACTTTGCACATGTTTTAACACGTGCAAACCTTTGATAAATCTGGCCCTAAGAGGCAGAAATAATGATATACAAGATAATGCCACCCTACAGGTCAAAATTCAACTTCTAAACTTTAAATATTTTTCTTCTTGCTCTAACTTGACAAGCTTCACTGAACCAAATAGTTCAGACATGGTTAGACTGTATTATTATCAGCAACTTGGAAAGAAGAAAAAAAGTCTGTGTTCAGCTTAAGTTTAGTGCTGGATCACCCCTATGCAGAGCAACACCCCAGGGATCAAAACTAAAAGCCATTACTTCAAAAATTCCATCCTGTTAAGGAGTTTAAAGCACAAATACAATATTTATTGTCTACTGTTATGGCCGCAGGGTCCCAATAGTAAGTGTTTAACCTGTTATTGTTTAAACCAACTTTGGTGGCAGAAAAAGGAGCAACAGAACAAATTAGATAAGTAGATAGATAAAGAAAAAAATTACACACAAAAACACACATTTTTATACATATAAATGTATATATTTGTATGTATAGTTACTCTCACTCTCTACTGTCATTTAAACCAAAATGTATACTTTTTGTCATGACCACAGTGGCAGAGGAAGATATTGGAAGCAGCGTATACTCTAAATTTTTAGCTGTTAATGATCACACCCATTAAGTATTGACATCAGGCTTAATTTCTTCCTGGAACAGAAAAAGACACAAAAGGACCAACTGACTTCATATTGTCAAAATAATCAGCTTTGATTCTGTGTTCTTTGGCACTTACTACAGCCTGGCTTCCATCACAGCCATGAATTAACAATGGAGCTTTTACTTCCAAGATAAAGAGGTTTTGAAATCCATCCTTCTATATTTAATAATATTGTTTGGGTGACTTATACTTATGAACATGAAGGGAAATTTAGAAAAGATGTCAATGCTTGTTTTTTATACTTCGAATCATTCTGGCTGCAAAGTTTATAAAACTGAAGGGAACGGATTAATTATTCACTGGGAAAAGAAGCCTTTTCTGCCTTTTTCTCTTCTTTTTAATGGAACATCTTCAGGTGCAAACATGTATTTGTGTTGCTTTGTTTAAAACATCTTTCAGGTTAGTCAAATTTTCAATGGCCAGAAACTGGAATTTGTATATTGTATATTTCAGTAATTTCCATTTTGGGCTTTAAAAGGTCATATGCAGTTCAATTCAATTCAGTTAGTTGCCTTTATGATAATAGAAATGGTGCATCCCTGAAATAAATGTGATGCATAGCCTATATCTATGGCATCTACATTCTTCTCTCTGAATTGTTTTTGTTGGTAGAAAATATCTCAGGAACTTTAGACTGATATTGAACCAAGTCACAAAAGTCCTGGAACTCATCCTAAATATACAATGGCATTTTCCATGTCACCCATGGCACCTTCAATCTGCTTAACTTATTTTGTCAGCTGGGAGTGATGACAGATTGATATTTGCCCAGTGCTACACTCATTATGGATCCAGCAGCCGAAAATCCCCTAATGACACACACTCCCATGCAGTTTAGAGAGGATGGCATTACTGAGAGGCATATAATAAGCCCCTGGGGATGTCATATTTCCAGGCACCTTCAGATATGTCTTCTTTTCAACCACTTAGTGGAATAGAAGCTTATACCTCTTACCTGTTTCTCCACTCTGCTGCTGCCTCAGGCCAGGAGAAAAGATGGGAAAATAAATTCTTATTCTTTTCCCAGTATCTCAGGTATGTGCAGTGTGAAGCAGAAATGTAAATTTTGAGGATTCTTATATGCTAATAAAATGAATGAACAAGTCTTACCATTCCTATGATTTCCTCAAGCAACTAGAGAGCAACAGGAAGAAAACAACAGCCAAGCAGAAAGCTAAATATAGTACAATTGAGCGCCTTGTGATTCAGTCACATACACACAAACCACACATAGACACATGCACTATGGAGCCCGGTCAGGACAGTAATTTTAATAGGATTCAATATATCAAAAAATTGATTCAGCATATTATCTATCTATCTATCTATCTATCTATCTATCTATCTATCTATCTATCTATCTATCTATCTATCTATCTATCTATCTATCTGTCTATCTGTCTATCTATCTATCTATCTATCTATCTATCTATCTATCTATCTATCTATCTATCTATCTATCTAATGGTTGAGCAGTTTCAAGAATATCACTTCTTATTGACT
>JAVQJG010136881.1:0-33997 GCA_036024015.1 Craterocephalus amniculus | reverse complement strand
GTTAGAGTCAAGACCAGTCAGTTTACTGTCCAGGGCCTTTTAATGTTTAGAGTTCAAAACTGAACTGTTCCCCTAGTTTTATTGAAATATTTTAAAAGCTGTCACAAAGTGGTGGTTTGGCATGAAGCTAATTTATTCCCATATATTGTCTTTGTATTTATATATATATATAAGACGCACACACATATACGGGGGGTGGGGGGGTGTATATGTGAATGAAGTAGCTTCAATCCTGCAGTTTCTTACGCTGCAAAATGTGCCCTTTTTTCCCTTTCAGCACCTGCCCCACAAATTGTCTGTGCACGCCCCTGCTTCTAAACATTACTCAAACATTCTTTCTGGAGATTACAGGCAAAATAGGAACACTATTAAAATACAGATATGTGTTGAATTTATTTATGGTTTTTAACCTAAATAAAAGATAGTGGACCTACTGTTTGGTAAGTTGGATTAATGGATAGTAAGAAATAGCCATATAGCCGGCCAGTGAGGTAAAAACTCTCAAGGCAAGGCAAGTTTATTTGTACAGCACATTTTCAGGTTCAAGACAATTCAAAGTGCTTCACATTAAACATTAAAAGCATAAAAGCAAGAAGAATTACAATAAAATCATTTAAACACAAAATCATTCAAAAGATTAAAAGCAGGAGAAGTTAAAAGATACGTGCAGATTTCATTCATGGAAACATGAGAAAAGGAACGTTTTTAATCTGGATTTAAAAGTTTCTACATTTGGTGAAAGCTTAATCTCTACGGGCAGTTTGCTCCACTTGTTTGCAGCATAACAGCTAAAAGCTGCTTCTCCATGTTTGGGAAAAGGGAAAAAAAGATTTCTTTTTAGTTTGATTGCCTTTTACAGCTGGAGGTGTGTTAGCATAGTACTGTATGCTGACTGTATGCTGTTACAGCCTACATGTAGCAATAAATCAAAACTTAGTGAACACAAGTGTGACATCTACCATTAAAATGTTTTTACTCTACCCGCTACTTACTGGCCAAAAAACATTTCTGGCCCTGCTGAAGTTTTTTGTCTGAAAATCTGACCCAGCTGGAAATAGAGTTGAGTATCCCTGCTCTACATAGAAGGCTTGAAAAATGTTAGATATTCATAAATAAGGAGGATAAAGCTGTTTTTGGTACGTATGAGACGTTTGCTTTCAGCCTTCTGTCATATACGGCCAGCATTACTTCACCTGTAGGTGGACTGATAAACTTGTTTCTTTGAAATGATCCTTTAGCACCCAATGAGCTTCAAAGCAACAGCTGACAGACTGTTTTACGCTCTTTCTAGAAGCTGCCCTGAGAGAAACTCTTGTTGTTTGACATAAACCTCTAACTGGAACTGAAATGCTGGATTTAGCTGCTCCGCCTCTGTATGGTTCTCTGGTTATTGCTCCCTGTGCTGTTTTCACATTCTGAACTTGTTTTTTATTAAAACATTTAAAAAGACATCCCTGCCTGGACATCCATGTGGGGCCCATAAGGGCTATATTTGGTCTCCAGATAAGGGACCGAAGTAGGTCTGTCTGATGTTTCTACAGTGGCCTCCCCTGTGTTTGCCCATGTGGGTTTCAAGTTGGTTCTGACTGGTTTCAACTGGGGCCCACTTCCATCACACAGCCGGCCCACATGGGCGTCATTTATGGGGCCACTTATTCCCCACGTAGTCCAAATATGACGCTTATGGGCCTCACATGGAAATCCAGGCAGGGATCTTGTGTGTCATTGGGCAAATGAGTAAAGGGCAAGTACATAAATAAATAGGTTATAACAGAAGACTTCAGGTCGCTGTGGATTCCTTCATTACTTCTCTTTAGATACTAATTAGATACGATTTTACGATCCATTTAAGCTCATATCATGCTGATAAATGATCACATTCCAGACAGCCTGAAACTCCTCCTCCTCCTCATCTTCCTCGGCAGTGTTATTGAATCCCACCAACACTGAAGAAAATGCTGTTCTGCAGAAAACCCGCACGATGCTGCTGCTTCGTTGTCTTATGTTTGTTATCAGAGGGAATTTCTTCACTGTGCTGCAAACTGTGAATGTGAACTCACCATCGTGAGGCCAAACCAGAAAATCTGCATGACTCACTGACATGGGCACATCTATGCACATCTCAGGTTCAACGTGGGGAACCTTTACATAAAAACGGTGTTTTTTAGATTCTTCTTTCTTATATTCTAATGTTAAAACACAGTGAATCCCATCAGCTGGTTTAAAAGATGATTTAGAAAAAAATAATGCCAGAAATAAGAAATAATGCCAATTCAATGTGATTTACTGTATTACAGTCAAAATCTGTAAGAATAGGAAGTAAATTATTTTCAGTTATCTGCAGAATTTAAAAATGTGTTATTTCTAATAGCTCCCTTTATTCTACATGGTTATCAAACATATATACGTTAATTATGCACATTTTATATGATAAATGAGATACAGTAAAGACAAGAGTTCCTGCTCCTGCAGCCTGCAGCTGAGGAGTTGTTTCCCACAGGACTGACTGAGACAGAAAAAAAAACTCAGCTCCTGTTCATGGACCAGATGACGAATACAGCGAATCTGATGTTTTTTGTACTTTGTGTCAGTGGTTCAGCATCATTACCAGGACGACACCAAGCAGTAACGCCGCCATAGATAAGCAGGCTCTTCTTTAACCAGGGTGTGACCGAATCACTTTGTGCTCTGCAGCATTTTCATGACAGTAAACATGAAGCAAAGTGACTTTTTGTACCAGCTGTGCAGTGATGTGAAGCAACCAAACCTGCTTTTGGAGATCATGGTATCCAGTCAGACCCAAACTACTACTCGACCTTTCTGAAACGGCTGCAGAAGATTTTTCTTTACTCACTTTAGAACATCTTTGTTGAACTGCTGCCGGCTGCCCAGGAACTCTCCGATCATCTGCCTGCTCAGTCCTTTCCGCTCCAGGATGAACCTGGCGATGCCCACCGGTGTGTCCGACACAAAGCCCCTCTCAATCAGGTACTGGATCCCCTTCTCCGGCTTCCTGTGGAGCAGAAAACACACAGCTCTCTTTGTTTGCCCAGCAACACTTTTTCTTTATTCAGACATCTTGTTTGGTTTCTTCCTTCCTGCCTGACACAAGTGAATGGTTGCTTGTTAAAATTGTGTTGTATTAGGATTAATTGTGTAGTGTTGATGATTATTGTGTTGTGTTGCTTCTAATTGTGTAGTATTGTGGCTTATCGTGTTGTGTTATGACTGATTGTTTAGTGTTACTGTTTATGTGTTGTGTTGCAGCGAACCACATTATGACTGTTTGTGTTGTGGCTTATCGTGTTGTGACTGATTGTGTAGTGTGTTGTGTTTTATTGTGATGTGTTGCATCTATTGTGTTGAGCTGTGGCTAATTGTTTAGTGTTTCTGTTTAGCGTGTTATGCTGCGGCCAGCTGTGTTGCCACCAATGTTGAAGTCTCGTTGAGAGCTATTTACGGAGCCCAGCGGGTCAGATCTGGGCACATGGATTATTAAACTCTGTTTTGCAATCTGTGAACACACAGATTACCAAAGTACCTCACAGATTCTTCCATAGAAGAACCCAAACTCAGCTGAGGTCCCTGGGCAATCCATGCGCTCACGGATTCCAAGCAGACAGCAGTTTATCAGAAGTTGCTCACATATTTTGCCCACGGTTTTGTTAACTGCTAACACTTGCCAAGCTCCATAGATACCTACAACAGTTTGTGCAAAGAACTCAGACAAAGAACTCTTTAAAGTGCTTTGTAGAAACTTGAGGAAGTTAAAAAGGTGCCACATGAGTGCAGATTAATTCACCAGTCAACTGTAAAGATATTCCAGCTGAAAAGTTATTATTACTAATTTGTCACCACTGGCTCATCAGTCAGATCACGTCTCTGTCATTTATTTTCTCTGTCAGCTTCTTTTAGTCTTAGTTTTGTCCCATTTCCTGAGTCATTGAAGGGGGGTACAGATTCCTTTTTTCATCTCGCTGGATGTCCGAAGACAATATCTCAGTAACAAAGCCAGAGCCCAGAAAACATGGCCAAACCTAAATCACACAAGCTGGTGTGCGATCCACACATGATGGAGCTGGAACTGATTCCACAGAAGAAAGAGAAGGACTCCAAGTGGATCGTTCTGCCTCCCTCCCTAAACCTGTGCTTACTTGTTGAACAGATTGAGTCCGATGCGGTACTGCCGCCGCTGTACTACGTCGTTGTTGAAGGCGGGCGAGTCCCAGCTATGGCGGCTCTCTCTCTGATAGGTCTGCTTCCCCAGCGTCGCTCCTCCGATTGGCTCCCGCAGGCTGTCGCGGGACGAGGACCCGGAGCTGCAGTTGTTGACGGTCGTGTCGTCGTTGGAGTTGGTGGTGGTGGAGTTGACGCTCTCGTTGTCTCCGTCTGAGCAGAGCAGGTGGTGATGGTGCAGATGAGGGTGGTGGGCCAGGTGCTGCTGTGCCTCCATGTTTTGGAGCGCCGAAGAGGAGGAAGAGGAGAGGGGGGAGGGCGTGAGCGGTGGCGGCAGAGGGGACAGCGGTGTGAGAGGTGGAACTGGGGAGGGCAGCGGGGAGGAAGGCGGCTCTGGGTAGGAGTGGGGCAGGTGATGGTGCTGGTGGTGCAGGTGATGGTAGTGGTGCTGGGCGAAGTGGTGAGCGTGCTGCAGGTAGGGGGCGCCGCTGTGGCCGTGGTGCATGTGGAGGGGGTGCGGCTGGCTGTACTGCGGGTGGTGGTGCAGGATGGTGGGGAGGTGGGGGATAGGTGAAGGGTGGGGGTGAGGGTGGGGGTGTTGGAGCGGGTGTGGGAGGGGGTGTGAGGGTAAGGTCCGTGCTGAAGGCATGGGCAGAGGAACGTTAGCGGGGCTGCGGGTCTGGCCCTGCGCCGTGGCCACCGAGCGGCTGTTCGGCTTGTGTTTGATGGTTCCCTGTGGAGAATCGGCCTCGCTGCTTCCTCCACCTCCTTGTTCATCCTCTCCACTCTCACCCTCCCCTCCTCCTCGAACCCTCTCCCCACCTCCTCCTCGCTCAACTCCCGACGGTTCCTGTTCGTACACCAGGCGTCCAATAGAACCTCGTTCCGACCTGCAGATAAAAGAAAACAGAAACATTATGTCTTCCCACATTTTCAGCTACGACACTGAAAAACAGCGATGTTTGACAGACAGACAACAGGACTTCAGCAAGAACAAGGCGATTGCCAAAGAGCTGTTAGCTGCAAACTCAGCTTATCTCAGCATGTGTGCAGAAACTGGAAAAATGGAGGATAAAAGAAGAGTCAGGACTAAAAAACTATTTATAGGAGGATCTGGAAGTGATGTCCTGAAGAAAGAGGAACAAATCCAACAAAGACCTCAACCAGCACCTGAGAGATGCATCTGGACCTCCAGCTGATCCATCTACTGTTGACTGCAGCCTCATCAGAAATGGTCTCCATGGAAATGTGGCTGTCAGGAAGTTACTCTGACAGGAAGGGAAACTTGCCACATGATCCTAGATCCAGTAACGGGTCCTCATCCAGAAACCAGACCTCAACATGATTAAAGCAGTGTGGCATCTTTTGGAAACAACGAAAGGCAGAAAGATCCAAAGAAGAGCTTTAGAAGGTCCTTCAAGACGTTTCCAGAAGAGTTCATGAATGTTTTCCATTTTTTTGTAAAGCGACATTGAAAGGCGCCATAGAAATTCCACTTATTATTACTATTATGAATGTTATAGTGATTGTTTCAGTAGAAGCTGGATGTGCTGCAGCATCTACAGGTGTGTATTTCCTGTAAGGAGGGCCATAGAGGTGAGAGCCTCTGATAGACCCTGTGAACCACTGCAAAAGTCTAACTTTGTGAAAATGAAGCTGCAGACACGTCTGCGTAGCTGCAGTCCTACTGACCTGTCACTCATGTCCACTGAACTGTCGCTTGGTGGTTCAATGGTCAAGACGGGGAGATGTCCTCCTCCTCCTCCTGCCCTCCCTCTGTACTCCCCTCGACACTCAGTGCAAGGAGTGCTGCTCCTCCGGCTTGCGTTGCTACCTCCCTCTGTCTCCCTGCTGTCCTCTCGGCCTCCTGCACCTCCTCCTCCCCAGTACTCTGTGTCGGAGCTGGAAGCTGGACGGGAGAGTGGTGAGGAAGGGAGGCAGCCTTCATCCATGTAGAGGGTGACATCGCTGAAGGAGGTGGCGGTGCTGTCCTCGTGCATGGCGGCACCTCTTCCCATGCCTCCTCTGCCACCTTCATGCCGGCCTGCGGCGCGTCGGGCAGATGCGTTGGTGTTGCGCCATCCACACTGTCTGTAATCTTCCTCATCTTCCTCATCCTCCTCCCCCTCTTCCTCTTCCTCCTCCTCGTCTTCATCTCCTTCTTCCTCATCCTCGTCGTCGTCGTCCTCTCCTTCTCCTCCAACGTCCTGCGAGTCTTCGCGGCCGGACTGGCAGGTGAGGGAGTCGTCCATGGAGTCGGCCAGAGACTTAACCTGCAGGACAAGAAGGAACAAGGTCATTTAAACAACTTGATCCGTAAGAGCCGATGCTAGGGATGCTGATGTGGCTCAGATTACGCAGCCTGTCCAAAAGATAAAGTCACACACTGATATTTCACTGGAAAGCCTTCAGCTTAGTATCCTCTGTGGCATCGTTTCTCTAAGCTTCTGCAAAATCTCAACAGTTATGTTACATCCAGTGTAGCATTTTTATTGATGCTGTGAAAGCTGTTTAGTCCAAACCCCCTTGAGTTCTCTTCACATTGTTCATGTGGAAATCTTCCTACTTTCACTATTAAAAGTAGCCCGGAGCTCTACTGTTTTTTAACAATTCAGTTTCAGCAAATATTCAAGTGATCGCCATTCAAGATTTTTCTGACCACATCTCTTCCAGTTTTTAATGTGTTGGACACTTCTTACCAGTTTCAGTATCTCCTTAGATTTTTACTTGATACCACTGATTTGACCCCTCTGAAATGGATCAACATCTTGTCCAAAACTGCAGCATGTGTTGTCTAACACCTTACAGGTGTTAAAAAAAAAGTAAATCCGATCTAATTAAGCCTAAAGTACATTACGTATTACATACAAAAACTAAGACATAATCAGTGTTTCCCATTATTACATTAGGTTGGCACTCATCCCTCACGAAGGTCATATTATATTGTTTCACATCACAACAGTTAAGGTCGCTTTCCTCTAGAACAGGTTTGCACATGTCATTTCTGTAACATGTGGATGTGTATACATTCTCCTTTGCTTTTTCCGTCAGCTGTTTGTCAGACACCCGCACACAGTACAGTTCACCAGCAGATAGAGTGCCTCGCTCTCCTCTGCCTGGCCTCTGTCCACCCTTTTTCCATGGCGCATGGTAGTGACGTAATCGCTGTTGCAGGCACTTGCAGGTCAGCACAAAAAAGGCTTGAAAGGACCCCAGAATAACAACAAAGGAAGTACAGGCTTCATTCAGGTCATGGAGGGATCCGACTAGCATTTGCTAACAACACATTGGTAAAACAAGGCGTTTTGTGGCAGATAATGCCTTATTTAGTGGGCGAGCACCGATTGCCCGATCACTCCCGTTATATGGATTTATGCTGATCGCGTGTTCACATAAATATTTTCTGATGGAGTTCGAGTTGCACCACAACTGTCTGGGTGAGTAAATGATCATATAGCATGCTACAACATAGGTACAGGTTTAAAAATTATGAAGTTCTCCTTTAATAACATTCCTCTAGTGCAGTAATTTTAAGAACTGTTTTTGAGAAAGTTTGACATTTTCTTGTCAAATGAAGTTTGGGGATACCTTCCACCTCATTTTTTCTGAATGATGACAACATGTACAAAATTCAGGATGCTCTTTTTCTATGAAATAAACATATCTACTTATAGCATGATGACCCACTGACAAATGTAAACATTGCTTTTAAAACATGTACAAGTTTTATGGTTTATAGCACATTTTTAAACAAAACCATGGACATTACCTTGGCATTTTATAACAGGCTTGTTGAGACATGAAAAATTTGACCTCTGTTTTCCTTTTTGGCCAACGGTGACATTTAATTTCAGTTTTCATTGGGCAATACATATAACACACCAGTGTTTTTGTTTATCTTTAATCACCAGGGTGTTTGAGTGATTCATAAGGGCTTTAACTGGATTAGTTTCTTGTCACTTTCTTTTGCAACTCTGACGTTTGTAGGTGTGTCTAGCACTGCAACACTTATGGTAACTGGATCTTTATAGACAGTGTTTTCTAAATAACTTCTATATTTGTAAGTGCTGTGCTATCATTATGAGGTACTGAGGTTTTTTAAGCGAAAGTCTGCAACATAACAAACAGGATACCATCGAAAGAGGACTGAATACTTTCTAAATGCATTGTAACTAATGTCATTCGATGCTTGCCAAACAGTCTAATGCTCATGTAAGTGCATTTGGCAAGACAGCAACTCTCCATATCTCAAGGAGAAAATGGGTAACGATCACCTCACTTAACTAACACATCTCCTTGCAAGGCAGTATTTGTTTATATTTTGGTTTGCTTTGTTGAGGGAAAGCAAAACTGCAGTCTAGGAGTTATGTTAAACTAGGGATGGGTATCACTCCTTTTTTCCTGAATCGATTCGATTCACTAGAGCAAATATTGATTTGATTGCAATTTGATTCATTATCAATTGATTTTCAGATATTGATGTCACATCAATATTCCTGGAATATTAGACATTCGTAGATGGCGATATTTATGAAGCAACCTGTCAACAGTGTGTATTTTATATACATTTATTATCCATGTTTTCATTTAAACATGTCCAGAAGCACTGGCATGTCACACACAACTGTAACCTTTATTTGTGAAAATAAACAATGTTACATGTTAAACAGAATAGTATTAACAGAAAAACTTTACCACAGTAAAAAAAAAGTGACCAAATAAAAACTTATCTTTCTATTAAAAAAAAATATATAAATCTTGGTGCTTTTTGAATAGTTTATTTATTCTTAAATTAATTTAGGTCGGTTTTTTTTAAACACAGCCCTACGTTAAACATGGATATATTTCGCCACGTATCTGCGACAGTGCAGTGAATGTTAATGAAGCTTGATACGCAGTTCTTTGTCTCACTGAATTCTTATTATTCCGAGTGACACTTCCCAGTATTATTTTCAAAACATGAAACAGTATCTTAAACTTTGTGTTTTGCAGCGGACCGGAGGACATCATGTCAAACAGAGGAAATGACCTGTTGCTCAAACTGCTGCAGTTCAGGTCAGTCTAACCATTCTTACAAATATAACCTCAGTATTTCACAGCTGGAGCCGTTTTGTGTGACTCTAAGCGCTGCTGTCATGTCCCTCATCAGGTATCCAAAAATAATGACAGATGAAGGGATCCGAGTTGTCAGACAGTGGCTGGGAGCCTCCAGTCCGCTAGAAGAAGGTACGTGAATCCATGTGGCTGTAAAAAATTTGCTGTCACCGTGTGTTTTGTGTAGATTTCAGAAACGAGCTAATTATACGCCGAGTAATGCCAGCTCACTCTTTGTCTGCAGCGTCTGTGTACAGCGGCTATGAAGTGGACGATGACTGGTGTGTGTCGGTGCTGCAGTCTTATCAGGCAGACAGAGATGTTTCGTTTCCATGGAGTGTCGGTAAGCTCCATCCTTTCACAATTTCCACAGTCAAATTAACTGCACTTACTCCTCCGTCTTTATCCACGGCCATGTTTGTCCCCGTAGTGCGCTTCCATGGTTTAATTCACACTTAATGTCAACAGGTGAGGACATGACTCTAGAGGGAAGGCGGCAGCTGGCTCTTTTCTTGGTAAGGAAGTAATCTCATGTTATCTAAGCTCGCAATCGGAGTTGTACTCCTGTCTGGTTAATAGGACAGGCTCTTGTTGTCTTTATCTCATCTCTTCAAGCTGGATTTTTTGCACAACCCGTTCTTCCAGCTCACCCGCATATAGTTTCTCATTTATTTTTTATCCAACAGGCCAATCTCTTTTTTTTTTTCAGGTTAGCTTACCTTCCCCCTTCTATTGCAATTCACCCCTCTAAATTAAAAAAAAAAAAAAAAAGGAAAAAAAAAATCACAGCTCTTCAGACTACCACCAAGGAACAATGTTCTGGTCGCCATAGTAACCTCCTCACCTGTGCTCTCAGGTTGACTAGTGTAATATATTTCACCACGCTCAGCTTATTGAAGTCATTTAACATCAAACAAGAGGAGTGCCATCAATTACAGCTAATGCTTTGCTTTTCCTCCCCTGGTAATGCCTTCTAAATTAGGCTTTATTCACCTACTGTGTAAACCCTTAAGAGATGGGAGAGATTTGTAAGGCACTGAGCCAGATAGACTGAACCTAATATAATCAAGCTGTGCACTTTTTTTTCCGTCGCCCTCCCACACATCTAATTCTCCATTCCTCCTCCATCTTTCCTCTCTCTAAGGCACGGAAATACATGCGAAACTTTGAATCAACACACTGCACTCCTCTACCCGCTGCCGAGTTCCAGTCGCCCTGGAGACTCTGAGCAAAAAGGATGGATGGATGAGGGGAGACGAAAAACTGGGGAGTTGATGGCCTGTGGTCAGAGTGTGTTTCTGGCATGTTGTGAATGTACTATTGTGGGTTTTTTTTTTTTGGTTCCAGTTTTCTTCCACTGAGCCAAAAACTTGTCATATGTAGTACTTTTTTTCTCTTTAATGATTACTGTTCAGTCATTTTGTTCAGTATTTCTCTTTTTAAAAAGGATGCATTTTTAAATAAGTGCACAAGCCATCTCTCACTCCTTCCATTGATCCCTCTTTGCCTATATTTGTAAAGCAAATGTAAGCAGGCATAAATTGTCCTATTGAATAAATAAATAAAAAAACCACTAAACTTAATGTCAGTTATTAGATATTTCAAATTTAAAAATGCAGCCAAAGTGCTTTTCAGGTTTTTTCTTTTGTGGCCACAGTCTTTGTGAATAAAGCTGTATCCTTAAATGATGCTCTTACAGTAAGTGTTCCATTAAATATGCCGATTACAGATTTCAGGATTTCATTATTCCATTAATCACATCATAGAAGCATTCACCAAATGGGAGATATAAAGGTCTTTGATTATAAGAGACTAGCCCAGAACAGTACACCATGAATGCCGTTGTCTGCTGCAAGAGCTTTATTGAGTTCTTTCCATTCTACAATTGATCTGAAAATTAACAGAGTTGAAAAAAGGAGACTTAATCCTGATTTAAATAACACAAAGAGGGGAAATCACATCATTTTCCTGAAATTGTCTATGGCTTCTTTCACTTTCTCAAGTTCAGTGTGACTCTGTCGAAGCTGTGGAAGATAAAAAATAAATAAATAAAAAGAAGCCATTATTTATCAGGAATTTGTCTGTCTTACAGTTTGAGAAACCCTGCAAGTCAATTTCTTTTTCTCACCTTCTCAGCATCTTGCTCTTGCACCTTCACTGGCACCTTCTCCTTGTAGTCGTTCTTCGCCATCTTCTCTCTCAGTTTCTCCATCTGTTTCTCCAAGTCTCCTTTCTTTGTCATCAGTTTAGTCACTTCCTTCTCCACATCAATAAGACCCTGTGGGAGCAGAAGGGGAAAAGACAGGAGTTTGACAGCAACCTTGCCATTTCATGTCTTTCGGGGGGAATTAATAAATTAAATTAGAGATATAAAATGATCAGATTACCATATTGACTATGCTTGTTTATGCTTTTAGGGCTATGTCGCTCTGTCAGAGCTGAAATAAGGCATTCAGCTAATTAACTGAGAAAAATACTGAAAACCTCTCCCCGTCTGTAGCGTAAGGAGTCTACAATACAGCACATGTAATCCAGGGTTTAAGGGAGCCACAATACTGGCTCTCACCTTGAGCATAAGGTTGACAGTACATCTGTCAGAGGCGATGGCCACAGCACAACCTTCTGGGACAGGCTGCTTGCCTGTCAGAGGGATGATGGCCTGAGAATAAGACAAGGTCTGGATCTGCAGGACGTACTTCTGCACCAGCGAGACTGTCGCAGAGTCTATACACTGGAGGTAGCCTGGCAGAGAAACAAAGAAAACAAACTTAGGACAAAACCCTTAACTTGCTTTTTTACTTGACATGTTTTAGCTAAAATACTCTAAATGCTGGCTTGTTGTTGTTGGAGGTTGTGTATCAAGTATAAAAATTTAGTTTAGTTAGTAAAGGGGCATGCAATTTACCTAATTAAAGCCCAGATGTATTTCTGCACAGTGTTTAATCCATACATACACAGTCGGACCAGCATCCTTTGTAGGTGGGCTGGGTGGTGCTGTTGTGATTAACATCATTGACTCATAGAAAAGTTCCAGGTTAAGAAATTTCTGTATAAAGTTTGTCTCTCCAAGCCTCACCCTGCCTTCCTCCTACAGTCCAACGACATCCATGTTTTGAAATTGGTGACTGTAATTTGGTCCTGGGAGGGAGTGTGAGCAGGAGTGGCTGTTTGTCTCCGGGTTGGCCCTGTCATGGACTGGCAGCCTGTCCTGGGTGTTCCCCATCTCTGCCTGATAGCAGCTGGGAGAGGCTCCAGGATTTTGTCAGATGACTTTGCAGTAATAAAAATCTGGGTTTTAATATTGCATGGCATCAGTCTAGAAGTGCTTTAAAGCACCATAGCTGGCACATTGTCTTACAGGAAAGCTATTTAGTGACAATTTTAAAACAAATAAGCCACCAAAACACAAAGAAATAGAGGGGTATGAATAAGAGAAGCTTTACTGAGAAGCTTTGGACCATTTTATTTTTTTGGACTTATCCAGCTCCAGCTGCATTATCTGGGTGTGTTTGTTTGGCTTTAGCATCTTAGATCTTGGATGATTCTGGTCTGACTTACGTGTTTCCATGCAGTCTGGGTAAGGCCAAACTAACAATACTTTGGACTGGTTTTAGTTTTTTTTTCCCTCCTAATGTCATATAAATGTGCTAATTTACTACCGACCGCTACACAGGGGCAAAGGGATTTTAGAAATCTGAAAAAGGAAGTGGTCAGTAAAATGTACAAGCCATGAAATGATTTGCGGCATCTTACAGTCCGCTCTCGTCTTTGTCAGGTTGTAATCCGCCCTGAGTGATCGGATTGTTTTGACCACAGTCATTATGAACTCCATGTCACGATCAATCTCTTCACTGTGCCAGCAGAACTAAAACGAAATCACAGATTTAAAAAGTCAACAAAAAGCATCACAAAAAAATCTAGTTTAATAATCGTTACTGAAAGAAAAGTTCTTTATATTTAACCTCCTCTGTGTCGGGGTAAGATGCCACACTGATGCTGGGGGTATTGCTCTGAGATTGTCGTCGCGGTAACCTTTGGTGCAGTTCCTCTGTGACGAAGGGCATGATGGGAGACAGAAGGCGCAGACCGACTTCTAGACAGGTGTAAAGAGTTTGTCTGCACACAGCTTGTCTCTGGCCGGCGTCGTCTCCCTCGGTTTTACTGAACACTGGCTTCACACTTTCCTGGATAACAAGAAGAGATTGTTACGGCCCATAAAGCGGGCCTTGGGGAAAATATAGATAAATAAAACTTTTATAGAAATGAAGTGGCTCGGCAGTCGCAGTATTTCTCACCAGGTAGACATCACAAAGCTCGTAGAGCCAGAAGTTGTAGATGGCGGTGGTGATGCCGGGGAAGTCGTAGGCCTTGAAGCCGGCGTCACAGAGGGCGACAGCGGCACTCAGCCTGGACAGGATCCACCGGTCTGATACGCTCTCCTCGCCTGACAGCTACGATGCAGGAAGGGACAGAAAGACAAAAGATTCCCAAACGTCAGCGTGTGGAAGTCTATCAGGCGACACACAGGCACACTAAACAAACCCAAAACCACATAATTTATGAAAATAAGTATCTCTTTACTGATTAGCTCTATAAGCTCTGACATAGTTCTTCTTCATTGTTCTTAAAACAGTTGCACTGTGCAGCCGATAGTAACGATGTCAGCGGTGTGGCGGTGTTTCACACTGGATTCTCCCACCAGCAAAACTGCATCTGAAGATAAATGGCTTCAGTTTGCTGGATTCATTCATGTTTTAAAAAGAGTTTAACCTGAGCCAGGCCTAATCACAATACTAATCATATCACAGTCCTGCAGGTGTAATATGACATTTGTTTTATAATACAGTGGAATGGGTACCCGATATCGGCCGATACCCATAGCACAAGTATTGGAATCGGTATCGGGACTGAAAAAAATGGTATCGGAATATCTCTAGTAGGTATAAATTGTAGGATTTAAAGTGAAAGAGAAACTTGGGACAATCTTTTTTTCCTCTCTCACCTGGGCTTTCGCTGATGGCTCAAAGTTTTCCCCCAGCGTCTTCATGGCAAACTTCACAGCGTTCCACAGCTTATTGCAGAAGTGTCGGTAACCAAGGATGCGGTTGACATCCAGGTTGATATCTCTTCCTGAGAAATTAAAAAAAGCCCCGAATTACGGTTTAAGTAAATGTTAGTACAGACTTTATATACATAACCTTGTTTTGATAGGACTTCTGTGCTGCTTTATGAAGTCAAGGTTAAGATGCAGGCCACTGGCCAACAGGAGGAAAAGCAGGGAAAACAAAGACAAATGGGTTCACCTTGGCTGGTGTAGGCACACAGGGCAAAGCGGAGAGCATCTGTCCCACACTCCGGGATGCCATTCGGATAGTCTGACTTCTGGCCCTGCTTTGCCTTCTCCACCTCAACAGGATCCAAATTGCTGTCCGTCAGCTGGGCATGCAGACCCTGGAGGATGAAGAGAGGGTAATAAGAAGAGTGAGGAGGTGTTTGGCAATATTCTCTGTCTACTCTAAGAATAAGAATAACTATTCAGCGTTTTAATAGCTTAAGTGGCCAGGGAGGAAAGGATCTTTAAATGAAAACAGTCAGGGTGAAGTTCAGCTTACAACAAGTCATTCAGTGCCCTCTAGAGGGTGAACCTGCTTTAACTGACTGAACAGTTTCCCCACAGCTGCAGCAGAGATTGATGGACTCAATAAAAGCTTGTTGGAAGCAGAAGAAGGTGCTCAATAAAACTTATAAGAAAATGGGCCCTGGGCAACTGATGAGCATGCAGTGACCATGTAAAAGGCAAACCACAGTTTAGATAGAAAAGAGCAGAAGTGCAAGTGTGTTGCATCTATTTTAAAAACGCATCGAGGTGTCACTTCACCTCCAGGGAAATCCCAGTAATGACATCTAGTGGGTCAATAACGTTGCCCAGAGACTTGCTCATCTTCCTTCCATGAGCGTCGCGGACCACAGCATGCAGATACACCTGAAATAAGAAGCAACGGTTACAGTCATGTGACACTTAAGTGGAGTCACATTGGGATGTAGTTTTGACTGTTCTCACCTCTTTGAAGGGCAGCTTGCCAGTCAGTTTAAGGCCCATCATCACCATGCGGGCAACCCAGAAAAACAGGATGTCATGGCCGGTTTCCAGCAGAGTGCCCGGGTAGAAAACATTCAGGTCCTCCGTCTAAAGGATGACAACAAACAACATTTACTGTAAAAACCTATTAAGACTGAGAAAAAACAACATTTCAAAGTCAACTTTTATGAGAATCCCTTTAGAGGTTTAATGAAATGGACATAAAACCAGTTTAATATATTAATAAAAGTTAAAAGTAGAGTCCAAATTAAGGCGCCGGTATTTCCAGTTTATAAGCTTTTACTTTACAGTTCTGTTTCTACTTCAGAAGAGATTCTACCTCCGACTCCATTTATCTCAGCAGAAAGCCGGTTGACCTGGGTGTTTTACCTCATTAGGCCATCCGAAGATGGAGAAGGGGAAGATGCCAGACGAGAACCAAGTGTCCAGAACATCTTCGTCTGAAACGCAAGAACAAAGGTTATCAAATCTTTATGAATATGGAGCACAATTAATATAATCAGGCAAATATCTGTGTTGGCATAACTGAGAGTCATTATTTGCCTTACAGATACAGTAACTGTGTTACTATAGCGACTTAGAAAGTAAATCTTACCCTGTCTGAGGGTAATTTTGTCCGCAGACACACTGAAGCGTTTAGCCGCCTTTTCTTTGGCCTCCTCCTCTGATCTCCCACTCACCCAGTAATGGCCGTCCATATCCTGGAGGAAAAATGAAAACAAAACGTAGGAGAAAAAAATCAAAGGAATATGTAGACATGAAAATGGCTTTTATCTTTCAAAAAATCCTGCAGAGCTTGAGAACGGTGACAGAAGTCAGCTTACCTCTCCTGGTTTCACAGAGGGATCGTTGACAGTGATGAAGTAAGCAGGAATACGGTGACCCCACCACAGCTGCCGCGAGATGCACCAGTCTCTACAAGGAAGATGAACCAATTCAAAGTGAAACATATCTGATCTCACATAATCGGTTATTAGAACGTCTGGATTGTAAAACCAGGAGCTTACTTTATGTTGTCCATCCAGTTGAACCAGGTCTTGAGGTGGTGATCGGGGATGATTTTAAGCCTGCCCTCTCTGACAGCGTCTGCAGCCTGCTTGCCCATATCACTGCAGTTCACATACCACTGCGGCTTCAGCAGGGGCTCCACGATGTCCTTGGAACGACTGATAGAGCAGATAAGCAGCGCCGCTTAAAAACTAACCCTAAATCTGATAAATTAATCCCAAACCTAAATAACCTGCGTTTCATTTTTTACAATTAAAACCCAGCTTTACCTGCAAACTGGCACCACCATTGGGTTGTCTTTGATCTCCTTATACTGGCCTCTGTCCTTCAATGCCTCAAGCACCGCTTTTCTGGCCTCGAAACGTTTCATGCCCTGGGACAGAAGAGGAAGTTAAAAGAACGCCTGGCTCTTTTAGTCTCGCAGCAGAAATGGACACGCAGCAGGAGGAAGGACGATAATGAGACACTATACCAAGAAGGGGGGAGGCACGTTAATGAGGAGGCCATTCTCATCCAAGATGTTAATGAAGGCCAGATTGTGTCTCTCTCCAACCTCGTAGTCATTATGATCATGGGCCGGGGTGATTTTGACAGCACCTGAACAGAAGATGATGCAGAGGGACGGGAGATGGCGGGAGAGAGGGAGGAAGAAGAGGCATCTGTAATGAGGAGAATGGCCTAGCTTGCCAGCTTCATATGATGGGCTATTCTCATTACACCACAATGTCATGTCATCTTCCTCTGTGACTGTGCCAACCTGTTCCAAAGCTCATGTCCACAAATTCATCAAAGACTATTGGCATCTTCCGATCACAGAAAGGGTGCAGCACCATTTTCCCCTTTAGATGTTGATATCTGGGGTCACTGGGGTGGACAGCCACAGCCGTGTCTCCCAGCATAGTCTCAATACGAGTTGTGGCCACAACCACCTCCTCATCTAAAGGACAGAAAGACATAATGAAGATTAAATACATCCTGAAGAGGAGCACAGTGTCTTCGCTAAAATGTCTGGCGCTGCTCGTGTTCATGTACCTGATCCATCCACCTTGTAGGCAAAAGACACCAGCACCCCGAACTCTACTTTCTCCTTGTAGCCAGGCACAGGCAGCAGAGTTCTGCCAGTGAGCTCCTTTTTATCCACCTGAAAAACAAACAAAGGATTTAATCGAAAGAGCACACTGCGACCAGCACAGATAAAAACGATCAGCTACCATTTCCAGTCAATGTCAGAGCAATAAATATGCTACTTTGCCACTTTAATTTCAATATCCAAACACTAAAACATTTTCTTTGTAACGAATTAAACCAGACAACTTTAGGAAACATCAATATCCAATGTATATACATTTATGGCAAGACTTCCTAATGCACCAAGAGTAAAACTCTAAAATTAGATTAGTGAAAAAGCAGGTTGATATATTTTGTCATTTTACTGCAGTAAGAGAAATGGATAAGAAAATGATCAAACCACAGATGCAATTAAATGCAGATGTGTAGGGTTCCAATTTAATTTAGACAGGGCAAAAAAATCTGTATCTTAAATGTTTAGGTATTAAGTAAAACCAGAAAGAACAACTTAGAAAAGCAAAAGTAAAGCTACTGGGCAGTCTATAGAGAAGATGTCTGAACAAGAAGTCACACTGAGACCCACTGGAAACCAACAAACATGAGGAACCATAAAACATGTTTCCAGCCAGGTATGGATGAAAAGCACCAAGCTGGAGTCAGAGCCCACCAAAGATCCATCCTAACTCAGAAAGAGCAAATAAAATGATGACACTGCCAGGAGTTTGTATCCATATTCAGTCTTTGGACCTGGGCTGCTGCACTATATAATACACATTTTATTAATGCAGTGATTCCCAAACCCTACAACAAAACCAAAATAAAGTCACATGATCAATTAAGAGAGCAGCTAAGATATCTCTAACATGTGCAGGGGAAATGAAAATGTGATCATGGTACTCACTACCATAAAGAATGTTGGTTAAAATTCAGCTATTCTTTATTAAATATTCAGAATATGCTGACATCTGTTTTAATCTACGATAAGCATGATACTACAAGCACAATTTATTTTTCCCTCTAGATATTTTTCAGTGCCAGGAAATAGAATGGCAAATGTAACCTTTCAAAAATACGGGTCACATCTATTTTATTAATGAAATACATTGGAAATGAACTATTGTTGCATATATTGAGCAAATTACTCTGTAATGAAAAATCAGTGAAAATCCTGTTAGGAAAAAAAGCAGTAAAACACAGTGATGATTGCTTTATAATCCAACCGTAGCACTCTGACTTGTAACCAAATTAAAAACCCACTCCTAAATGTTACACCAGCATGTTTGTGTATTTTCATCTCTGGCCACAGGCTTCAGAGATTTCACCTATTTAACCAAAGAATTCAGGGCAAGAGGCAGGATTACAGACTTCAGGAACTTTGGATGAGTTTAGAGTCAAATAAACATGAAGGCAAAGAGTCACTGTTGAGTCCATGTCAGGACTTAGCTGTACTTCTTTTCCCAACCAATCAGAATTAAAATTGGATGAAGTCATAACTGAAAAATCTAATTCTCCGGTACGTTAAGCTGACAGTCAGACGGTACTGCTGAAAACTACAGTGATTGGTTTTTCGCTCAAACGGTGAGAAACCATGCAACCTGTGAGTATTGTGAATGTTACATTCTTTGGCCTTCTACTGTCATTAACGTGACATTAATTACCAGTATTGTACTTGGCTGGCTTGATGGTACAAAGTTTGGCTGGTGATGCTTCCTAGTCAGTTACTGAAAGCTTCTTCTATGAATGTCATCTATATTTCTTTCATAAAACAGGATATAAAATGTGAAATATGAATCAAATCACAGTGGGAAGAGACCAGTTTATTATGACTATATCATGTCTAAAGATACAAGGTCCAAAGGGTAATTAAAGCTTTAATCTAGGCTGCTTTGCCTTGATTGTTTTTGGTTCTGCCCAAACATATAAATGAACATCTATTGTCTAAAAAATGGTTATTCCTTTTATGTCCCCATGTATATTTATTCTTCTTTGATGTGTTTTTATTTTTTTTTTTACTTTTTGTCTGTCCTGTTATTTTGCTGTTCCCACCCTTGGAAAACAAAAAATATATTTTTATTGCAAAAAAAAGTATTTATAAAAAAAAAAGACTTAGGCTGCTTTAACCCCACCCAAAACTGAAGTGGGGTCAAAAACAAATATCAGAAAGGAAAATCTCCCCACTTGTGATCTTGTTTTCAAGCATCCTTAAAATGCAGAGTAACTTGCCTCAATGTCAGAGATAGCAGAGTTCAGCGTGCAGGACCAATTGACCAGCCTCTTGCTCCTGTAAATGACGCCTTCATCATGCATGCGGACGAAGGCCTCCTGGACTGCGTAGGATAGTTTCTGAAAAGAAATGACCATAAATGCAAAAAATGAACACTTTTGTTTTGTTTTATTTTTCAAAAAAGATGACTGGGATTTTGGAAAACTCACAGGGTCCATTGTAAAGCATGCTCTGTCCCAGTCCAGAGAGGATCCCAGTTTCTTTAGCTGGTGGTAGATACGGTCTCCCTTCCTACAAAGGTGAAATTGATTTAAAATGTCTCCCATTTAAGTCTTCTTAAATATTTTCCTTTCAATTACTTATCCTACTCACTCATTCTTCCATTTCCAGACTTCCTGAATGAAGTTTTCCCTGCCCAGATCATGACGGCTCAAACCTCTCTCTCTCATCAGCTTTTTCTCTACCACCACCTGGGTGGCGATGCCGGCGTGGTCACAGCCCGGGTTCCACAGGGAGGTCTCCCCTCTCATCCTGTGCCTGCACAGACAGTATACCAAAGACACTGCATTACATCAAACAGTTGGCTTGCAAAGCACCAATTGGACTTAAATGGACAATAAAGCCTCAATGAAAATGTAGGCTTGAGTTTCAAACACTTTACCATCGAGTCAGGCAGTCCTGGATGGCGTTAGTGAGCGCGTGACCCAGGTGAAGGGATCCGGTCACATTAGGAGGAGGAATGCACATCATAAAGATGCCACGAGGGTTCTGCTCACTAATACTCTTCCTCTAAAAGAACATAATGAGGAAAGAGTTATTGCAGGCTCAGATTATCAGTGAAAAAAAGCTTTCTGCAGTGTTTATTAATTTAAGGAGGAGAACACTTACACCAAACTCGGGCTTGAAGAATCCCTGCTTTTCCCACCATGAATACCAAGCAGCCTCCACATACTGAGGACTGTAAGAGTCAGGAAGCGGGCTGACAACATCTGACACCAAAACAGACAGACTCATGAGTTTAAGGGGCATTGCATGAAAAAGGGAAAATGTGTAATATCATATCTGTCAAATCCAGAAAGACTAAAAGTTAAAATCTTCTAATTTACAATCCAAACATATTCCAATGTCAGCAGTCTGAGGAGACTGAGACAGTATCACTAGCCACTTCTTCAGTGGAGAATCTTTTCCACCATGAGAAAAGACATAACCTTATAGGATAACAGGTTAAGATGGTCTGGTCCACCCAGATAGGGTGATCATTTACATGACAATCTTTTAATGCTGACCTTGACAAATGACATAAAATGCAGCAGAATGAAACCAAGGTCTGATTGAGCTGATGGCAGCAGAAGAATTACACCATTACTGTTAAATCTATTCAATTCTATCTACTGTACAAATGCAACCAGCAAAAATCCTTTAAAAAGGATTTTGTCTCCCCTTTTCTTTGTGCAAGCAAATAAAGCAGTTTTGTCTCAAAAAGCTTTTAAGTTAGACTTCCACAGAGATGGAGGGAAAAGCACTAAGAGTTTGACATGTATGCTGACTAAGCTTTAGTTATTACATATTTTCAAACGATACAGCTCACAGGGGAGCTTTTCAGTTGGTAGATAAAATCAGAGTCCAAGCTGGTTTGGTTGACAAACAAAAACAAATAATCACCTTTCTTCTCTCCGGCAGGGGTAGGAATGTTGTATGTAATAACACCCAGTTCCTTCTTCTCCGGTTTGGCTTTTTTCTGAATGACAAACAAAACAAAACACAACTGACGATTTGGAAACGAGTAATGTCATATGTAATATATCACTTAATGTTGTTTAAAATTACATTATCTGTTAGAGGGATTAAGTCAATTTACCTCCGACGGTGCCTGTGTCTTTTTCTTTGCTTCCATTTCCTTTTTCTGCTGGAATTTTTCTAGCTTTTCCCTTTTCTTTGCTTCTTTTTTCAGCTGTGCCTCGGTTTTGGGTGGGCCTGAGAGACAAAAAAAAAGCAAAAATGAAATTACTATATTATAGAATTAAAGTACTTTAGATGATCAACTTCAAGTTCAAGTTTATCCATAGAGCACATTTACAACAACCATAGTTGCCCACAGTGCTAAACAGAGAGAACAATAAAAAGATAAAACAATAAAACCAAAGTTAATAAAAACCTACAAAAAGTAATCACACAAATAAAACACTAGATAAATGATAGTATGGGACTAGCTTACCATTAGCAGTGGTATCCATGGCACTGCCGGAGTTTGCTGGAGCAGCACCTGCAGCTTTAACATTTATAGCAGCGTTTGTCTTGGGTGTTACTGGCACCGCCTTCTCACACAGAGCGACCTCTCCCAGCACCTTCAGGAACTGTGGCTGATTAATGCAGGTTGTGAACCATCTGGTGACATTGATCAACTCCTTTCTGTCAGATGGTTCTAAAGCCTATGAATGAAAATAACACCACAAATATGAGCAGCTCCAAAAATGAAAAAATAAAGAGTGTTTCACAGAAAACGTACATATTTGAAGGGTAGAAGAACAGCTGCAGCTACAGCCATGTCAGCCAAGGTGATGCTCTCTCCCACCAAGTAAGTTCTTGGAGCCAAGGCCTGATCAAGGACCTTCAGAACGCGTTTTAACTCAGTTCGGGAACTCTGCTGGAGCTAAAAACAAATTGCAAGTCCGATGTGTCACTGTAATTAAATCAAACATATGGCCAGGTTCATTTAAAAAAAATGTGGATACCTTTTTATCTCCTCCTATCACCCCCATCAAAGGAAAAACAACAGCGCAGGACACTGGAATGAGTTCAGTGTCAGCAAAACTGAGCCACTGCCACACCTGGCTCTGCTGCTTTGGGTCTAAACCAGCCCTTTTCCCCTGACAGCTCAAGTACCACGCTACAGCACTTGCACCACTCAGGACAGAGTCGCCCTCCCCAGGCGCCAGCACCAAGGTGGGTCTGGATCGGGCATTAAGAGAGGCAGGTGGATCCTCTGTGACGATCTGAGGGCGGGATGATGGAGAAAACTCGGCTGCTATGAGAGCCAGGAGACTCCTGAAGTCATCTGGGTGAGGGGACACGTAGAGTGTGGCCATCTCTACAGGAGACACAAATTACACTGTATTGAATTATAAACGGTTGGTCGGTTTATTAATAATTAGTTTGTCTGTCTTGAGGGCTTTGATAAAACATGTAACTGTATTTAAAGACATTTATTCTAGGTGACTAAAAGCAGTCACACATTAATTTGCCCTTTAAATTAGAGGAGAGGTGTAGCTCCAACATTTGGGGCATTTAGGAAGTAAAGATTGGAAATCAAACTTCTTTAACGTTTTTGATCAAACAGCTGTTTTAACAATTATACAAGCCATCATAATCGTTTGAAGGCTCGGTGGTTATTTAGCTGATTAACCCTCTATTTCGGTTTTGACAGAGCTGCTCTGTGCCACCTGTCAACTGAGAGAAAGTACTGATAGACCGGCTAGTTAGCTTTAGCTTTTGACTCAAACTAAAGCTGTATTTTTTTTAAAAAATTTACAGAAAGTTGCAACTGCGGTGGTGCAGTTTTAAACTAGGTCTTTTGTTAGTCCTCACATACCCCGTAACTTATATCAGATGTATTTTATCACAGGAAGTTAAACATACCTTAGAACGAAACAGAAAGAGACGTCAGATTACTTAGCATACACACAGCCACATGAGTGTTCACTCACTCTGCGCATGCGCCGTCTGATGCAATTGAATGAAACCTCTTCCGGGTTTCACAAGCTGCTTCCGCGTAAAAACGGAAGTTTTATTTTCTGAAATGTTTTTTTGATTGTTTGTTTTGTTTGTTTTTATGGGTTTTATGCATTTAACTGAAGAAATTTGGTTATACAGTGCCATTTCTCAGTAACTTCGACTAAACTTGGGGAAACGGCATTTATTAATTTAATATTCTATTTCTATTCATCTAATCTTATCCAATGTTTAAATTACCCTGCCAGTCATTTTTTGTTTTGGATGCTAAAATCCAGAGTAAGAATGTCTCATGTGAGAAAATTAAATAAATTCATGGATTTCACTGAAATTGATTTTGCATAAGTGTTGTCAGCTAAATTTATTTAAGCCATTAAAATTACATATCTGATCCAAATGATCAACTCTATGACTGTTTTATGTTTTTAGTTAGTATTGTTCAGTTTTGTAAAGAGCTTCTATAAAAAATTCACACTTTACACACATTTTCCACCAAACAAAAATTAAACAAAACAGTAAAGCAAAAAATACATGTTACAAGCCAGGATTTTTATTTAAATGTAAATATGCAGCATTTATCACACGTCGTATTGAGCAATTCAATCCAAAAGCAGATTGTGCACAGTGTTGTTTGTTTTTTTGATTAATCACAGCTTTTGGGTACAGCAGATTATTTGAGAAGACAGCTTTCCACAGTGGCAGGTAAGAACTACAGTGTATGGCTTTTGAAAAAAACTACAGCTGGTTAAAAAAAAATCTGTAGCCTATTTCCTTCTTTAACAACTTAGACATATCAAATATCAGTTCTTTATTTTAATATCCCATGTGCCAAAGAAATTAGGGGAACACAATGGACAGAGAAAATTAATCCATGGCTGTTTTCATCCTTCATTCTGATTCCTGCCCAAAAGCTTCTCTTAAACCACCCAAGAGCACATCCAGCATCCCCATAACTAGCCCCCCTCCAAGCCTGAAAACATTTCCCACTCCATTCCCACTTCTCCACACTAGCCTCCTCAAACCTCCACCCACAGCTTGTGCTTGACCTCCCATCTCTGACATTACAGTTCCTACATAACCCTCACTCTGCTCATACAGCCGTCCCCCAAAGAACTTGGTCACTGACCAGGTGTTTTCCAGTGCGTCCCCGAATATTCCTACTGTGTCTCCAGCCAGTGTACCCATGCCTGCAAAGCCAGTATGGCAGCTGCTCAGCAAAGCCTCCAGCATTGAGGAGGAGCAGTAGTAAACACTGCAGAAGCATGTCTCGCCGATACCAAACAACATTTCTGCTGCTGAGCCCACATAAGACAAGAGGTCAGAGGTGAGAAGGTGGAGCAGGTCGAAGGTGTTTCCAGGCAAAGCAGCGAGAACTCCAAGATCCTCCTGAAGAATGTAGGTCACCTGAATCAAGAGAAGAAGTGTCAGTTTTATTATTTATTATTAAAATGTCCTTTAAAAAGGAAAAATAGAACAACAGACTTAGAGCTAAAGGAGCACATGACCACACCTGAGTACTGGTATGTACTGAAGGACTAATATTCTTAAAATGGAATTCTACTCCTTCTTTAAACTATTGAAAGCTGATACAATGAATAATGAAGAAAGATAAACATTTGTCTTATTTTGCATTTACATTGTTAGTAAATGCATTTTTTCTCATGCTTATTTTGAAACCTTTAAAACCTGTAACTTGAGTGTGCTGTTATTTTTATAATTAGTCATCAGCCTCAGCACTGAGTCATTACTATTTCATCATATTCATGACAAAGGACTGCTTGTGCCTCATCAAATTAGAAGGGCACTCCGCCATCAATAATACAAAAGTCATTCATGTTTTTTCATCATAGGTAGAAGTGACAAAATAAAGTGAGGACCCCT
Organism: Craterocephalus amniculus; assembly: GCA_036024015.1. Classification (NCBI taxonomy): domain Eukaryota; kingdom Metazoa; phylum Chordata; class Actinopteri; order Atheriniformes; family Atherinidae; genus Craterocephalus; species Craterocephalus amniculus. The sequence continues at coordinate 8,717 of JAVQJG010136881.1, read as the reverse complement.
ACGACTGGCACCTCCATGCTCCATTCCAGGCTTTTAAAACTGTGTTTATTCATGACTTTTTAGTTTTGTATGAATTTCTGTCTAATTTTATTGTAAAGCACTTTGGGGTTTTTTATCTGGGTGGATAAACTGGACCTTTGCCCATAAAAAATCAAAGCAACATTTTTACCATCTTTGTCATCTTTTTCTTTCCAAATCTCTCTCAACTTTATAAATGAGAGCTGCCACATTGTTTCAGGAGCGTTTTGAATGTAAGATCATTAAATCAGATTGAAATGTTTTATTCGGTAGCATCACCTGTCCAGGTAACTGTGTGATGGTAGAGAAGACAGGTCGCAGAGGAGCTTTAAGGATGGACAAGGTGGTGGACAGGATGAAGAGCATGGTGCTGGTGGAGTTTGAGTCGGTCTCCTCTTCTTCATCATGCTGAACATCACTGCTGCTGAGGGAAGTCTCTGGATCTGCTGTGGATGCTTGTGTATGCTGGGAAACATCAGCTTTCTCTGAGTAAGCATCAGCACCAGCAGCTTCTCCGCTCTCTGTTACAGCTTCATTTGTATGCGACCAAGCATTTTCTGAGTCCACGTCTGCAGCATCTTCGCTGTGAAGACCTCCTCTGACTGCAGCCGCCTCCCCCGCTCCTCCTCCGCAGCCTTCAGAGAACAGCTGTGTGACTCCTAGCAGCTCCTTCAGCTCCTTTATGCTCACGTGCCTCTCCTCCTCCCCCGTCTCTTTGATCAACCCCACATTGAAGCCTCCTTTCCCCTGTGGATGAGGGCAGCACACTGCAGACCACAGAGGCGTCGTCTGGCATTCGTCTCCATCCTCGGTTGCCCCAAGTCCTCCTGCCCCCACCAGGATGTAGATATCATCCCCTGATGTGCTGCACTGGGGGCTGATGCTTGACTTTACCAGTTCTGTGACTGTTGAGTCCCACTGGTGAAAAGGGGAGTCTGTGGGTGAGACTGGATGAGATGGATCCCTGCTTCCTCTGAGAAGAGCTGGGACTCCCACTTTGATGTCTCCTTGTTCCTCTGCCTGGCAGGAAAGAGTCAAATAAGTTGTTGAATTATGAGCAAAATAGACAACATGAATTTGTTACAACACTTAATACTTTGACTTATAAATGAATACATTTTTACGAGTTATGAGGTAATTCTCTACTAAAGACTTTACAACAGTTTTTAGGCCGGACTATCATGCCAGAGACCAATTTTAAAGGTTGCTGATCAAATATTTTTTGAGGAGTCCGTGGGGGAGGAGTTGATGAGTGATGTGACGGAAAGAGCTACAGCCAATGAGCAGGTGAGACGGTACAGGAGGGGGATACCCAGAAGAGGAAAACAACAAACAAGCAAAAGAAAGTACGGTCTGATTGGACTCAGGAAACTGAGCAGAGCTTTGAACTTAAAGACGATAAAGACGGTCAGTTTTCTTTGGCTGCTTGATAGAGATCAGTCAGATCAGTTGGGAGTTGAAACTGGCAGAAAATCTTGCAACCCCTCCGCCATCCTGCAGACATGTAGTCTAAATGGATTCACAAAGCAACCACATGGTGGAGAGGGCACAGTAGTACAGCCACATGAAGCTGAAAATCGTGTGGTCTGTTGTCCAGTTATTGGGTGGTTGGTTAAGTGGATGCGCTTTTATATGCTTATACTTATTATATATTCATTAAGTTAACTGTTCCTTATAATAGAGGAATTAGTACTCAATCACAGCACTTGCTCTTTTACTTAGATATAAATAATATAGTACTTAAATTAAAACTGAGCGTTGTTGATACTGAAATTATGAATGAATAATTTATCTAACGGTGTTTATTCAGAAGAAAATGGCACCAATAACTGCTATATTTATATATAGTTATATTTTTATATATCATTTTTAGGTTATACATTTTATACTGATGAATAATTCCACAAGTATTAACTTTGTATCACTATATGAATATTTCCAACCTCATCAGTAGAAACTCTGCTGAGGTAGAAACATTCAGTTTCACAACTCTGAATAAAAATAAAGCCTTGTGGGACTTGAAATGTTATTCATTTGTTACTACATGGGAACTTTTTTTTAAAATGCTGCAGTGCTGTCATGAAGTTAGATCACTGCAGGCCTTAATTGGACACCTTTTTTGCCCCAAGGCCTCACTATCCTGTCCAAAGAGTATATTTAACACTACTGTATATAGTTTTTAGTAATACTAATTCTGATTATGCCATGCTACCTACAGGAGTCAGATAAATACGGTGGGTTTAAAAGATCATTTTCCTATTAAATGTAAGAAAAAAAGAAGTAATTTCATGTTTAATCAAACAATTAAAAATAAGTACTTTAGTAAACTTATTTACTGTCAATGAAAGGTTTTCTGTATTCTGAATCACTTTGTGCTGCATTTTTATTTGTTTCCCCCAACTACATGTTTCAAAAAGAGCACCACTTGAAATAGTGTGATAAATGTGTCCTTACCAGAAGGTCTTCCCCGTCCTCTCCCTCCCTCTCTGCCCATCCGTGGCCGAGATGGAAGGCAGAGTAGACAGCTGTGTCACAGGTCGGTCTGGACAGAGTGGCAAACGCCCGTCCCCTGGGCAGTCTGTGGCAGAGCGGGCGCAGCAGCGGCCCTGCAGAGGCTCCCTGGGGTGGCGTCTGTCTGTAGAAGCAGTCGCTGCAGAGGCTGAAGCCTGACTCTGAGTTGTGCTCAGCTGGAAGAGACAGGCCCAGACCCAGCACTGCCAGCAGCCACACAGCCGCAGCAGCTGCACTGTAAGCAGCAGGATACGGCATGGTGGTGGTGAGCTCAGCAAATCCCCCTTCTCTCTCTCTCGCTCAGACACACACTCACACAGAGCGAGAGGCTTATAAATTATCCAGTGGTTTCCGTATATAGATGGGAAAGATAAAGCGGCCGAGACTGGCTGCTGATGGCTTGTTTTTCCTCACTCGCTCCTTGTTTCCTCTTCCAGTTCTTCTCCCACCATGCCTGCTTTCCTTTAATGTCAGCCCCACTCTGACAGGGGGAATCTGTGTTTGCAGGCACAATCTTGCTTACTCCTTCATTTGCCTTTCCCTGACAGCCACCCCCCCACCCCTCCCCTCCTGTCTGTCTGTTCCACCCTCTGACTCTCCCTCCGGCTGCACCTCCACTTTACCCCTCCCTCTGTTACTCTATGGTTACACCTTTAACTCTCATTGCTGTTATGCACACAAGCTAAGTCCACACCTGTTAATTACCAGTAAGTCTGCATTCCCAGCATGAGTATTGATACAAGTTTACATGATTGACAAACCCTTGAAGCTCACTTTTGTTGGTATTGCACATTCATGCGAGTGCTGACTCAGGCTGGTTGCTCTGAACTGCTCCCAAACCTCGCAGAATTTCAACTTAAAACTCCAGATACATGAGGGGGGAATGAGAGCTAAAAAGAGCAAAGGGTGATATTCAGGATCATGAAATCCTCATTAAACCTTAATCCTGACAGATCCTACATTCATGGGTCATTGTGTCCTCTAAAGTTCAGTGATTCCTGAAATCTGACTTCTCAGACATATCACACACACTTCAATGGCTCAGAGATTGCAGCCTCTAATATGAGGAATGTGCCTGTTGAGACACAATGTTGGCACTGACTGAGCTTTACAAAATCATTATCCAGCAAAACCAGCGATGTGGAGGCAATCTCATTTCCAGTACCAAGAATCCGCAAGAGTAAACAAATACTATCTAGACATCATGAAGAGGCAGAGTTCTGCCAGGCCAACTTCATGTTGCCTAAAAGTTAACCCCTACACGAGCCAAAGGCACCCCTGGGCTTCTGTCAAGACTAGTGGAAGATTTATCTGCAGAGGTCAAGCAATCAGAGAAAATCCTTCGCAATAACCAACAAGCACTTGAAGTTAGCTTGAGGTTTTTTGTGGCGATACTTTGCAATGGAATGAGAGTATGTCGGGTGTGAGGATTTGGGTGTGGCACCAAGCCGTACTACAAGATAGGCAACTCCCTTAAAGCTTTTTAGTTAAATCCAGACTAACAATGCAGGCATGAGAATTTGGTCAAACAGAAAAAGCTTTTTTTGCTTTTTTATAATAAAAGTGCTTCTGTTGCATCTGAACAAAAACATGCAACATTTTATTTCAAATAAATGTGAGATGAAATCATTTATTATAATTTATGGGTATGAAAACAATACATATTCATAAAACAAAAAACAGTAATTTATTAATTCAGATATATCACCATTACAAATTAAAGATGTCAAAACTGTTTGTGGGTAGTTAAAAAAAAAAAATCGACATTGCAAACTGTTAAGACATCAGGACTTCTGTAATACCAAATCAGTCGGCAGTTAATACAAAACTAAGATATTTTGGTTGTATATTGATAAAGCCACTCTTGCAACAATGATCAATATGAAATCTGGAATTTGTTGTACAATCTGTCCTGGATGTTTCTTAAAAGTTTGTAAGTTGTCACAGCTTTATTTCTCGACATAATATTAGAACAACACTTTGTTCCTTAAGATTAGTGGAGGCAGATAGACTGCAGAGTAACCTAAATCCACAAGGTGGTGCTTAACTCTCCTTTCAAGATGAACGCCTCTCAGTGAAGAAATTCAATGATTCAAGTCTTGCGATATTCGCACACACGGACACATAAACCCTTCCATTCCCTACTTTTAAACACACCTAAACAAACACTTGGGCTTACTCATTGGGGATGTCAATAACAAGTTCAGCTTCATCTCCCTCTCCTCTGTCCTCATCCCCCCTGTCGCTGTCTCCATCGCTCTCACCCTCCTCCTCAGCTGCATCTCCACACAGCATCTGTCTGGGAACCCAGCTGAAGGGGCCACTGGCTGCTGGGGTCGCTGCAGGGGCTGATGGGTAGTTAGCTGAAGAAACAACCTGAGGGGATGGGTTTAAAGTAAAACATGTCAGGAGTAACAGAGAGGGGGCTGGAGACATGATACATGAGCAGAGGGTGCAGATGGATGGCTACGTCACATGTGTAAAGTGGAGGAAGACAAAACATGAACTATGTTTATGAACTTGGTGAAAAGCCAAGCTTCAAATAACTTGAGGGTTATTTGAAGATTATTTTCAGGGGGGAAAAAATGTGAATCTGGCTTTAGAGATTTTTTTTAGGCTGTATTATTTTGTATTTTTGCATACTCTCTCAAATGTTCATCAAAAGGAAATGACTTTAATGCTCTTAGCTAAAAATCTTTTATGTGCAGCCTGTTAGGAAAACACATTAGTTATTGCACCATATTATTATTATTATTATATTATTATGGCCACCATAATATATCTGGGCATCTCATTTCCGCCTCTCACCTTCCCCATGGTCTCTTTCTTGTTTTTAGTTGCCTTTGTTTTTCTCTCTTTCTTCATCCGCTCAGCTGGCGGTGCCAAATACTCTGGTGGGAAGGGCATCTGCCCATCACACGCAGGCGCCAAATTCCAAAATGACCATACAAGCACACATGCATATAGTCATAACAAGTTTAAAAGACAGACAAAACACACAAAAACAAACCAAAACATACACAGAGGAATGGACAATACAAAGACAGTGATGCCATTAAAATTACAAAATTACAAAAGAAATATAGAAAAGACATGAATAAAATGATAAAACATTAAAACAATGCAAAATTAAAACTGGGATAATGTTTGCCAATGAAAGATGACTATGGCGGCAATGTTACAATTTCTAAGATACGACACAGAGAGACGGCAACTCACGGTGTTGAGGTAAGGTCCTGCACCGGATGCCTGCATGGGATTTACTCCAGGCCGGGATAAGAGCGAGAGATGAGGAGATGAAGAAGAGGAAAGACATGCCCCAGGACTACTTTTTCTCCTGAAAAACGAGCAATAGAAATTTGAGGAAATAGAACATATTGAGTGCAAACTTATACTGCAAGGCAACTGAATTCTTATAGGATATACAAAATCCCAATCACAAGGGAAACTCCACATTATCACCTGTTCACTGAGCAACCGTTTGTAGCACTTCATTGATCTGATTTGTTGAAGTTTACCTGTGACAGAAACCCACAGAGATATCCTTCCTCTAATTATTCTAATTTATATTTTCACTTTTGATTTTTTTTCCTCACTCTTGTTATCCCCAAAACTGAGGAACAGTAGATAAAAAATCTAACGAAAAATAGAATCCTGAGAAATCACCCGAACTAATGGATCTGCTGAGTGAAGAAGTTTAACTTCCCTTGGAAACTTTGGGTCTTGACACTGAAGTAGCTAATACTTTGATATGAGATATCCGTGGTTTCAGGAAAAACCCCAATAACAGCTTAGGGAGCACTATAAAGAGCCTGAAAGAACTGACCAAGCCTCTCAGCTACACGGCTGATTCCATCATGAAGTCATGCAATGTGCCAAACAATATCAAATCCACTCCATATATTTCATTATAAAAATCCAAGTGTAAATACTCATTTTTATGTCTCAAGATTGGCAGGCTATTTGGATTAAGCACTGCTCACTTATACTACTTTTATAATTCAATAAAAGATCAAACAAGAAAACTGATTTTTCTACCACATAATAAAAGTCCATTAATTTGGATGAACTTTAAATGCCAATATCCAGATTAAGAAACACATGAGCACAGATATAACTTTGGGTTGTACAACAAGTCTGTAAAAGTAAAGCCAATGAGAGCTGAACCATTTATATTTTTTGCAGCTCCTCAGAGAAGCTGCCGATGTCTTGAATTGTTTAACTAAAATGGCCAACTTACTTTTTGGCTCCATCTCGTTCTTTTTCTCTTTCTCTGTATCCGTCCACCTCACTGTTTTCTGAAGAAACAGTTGCATCTGAATCTGGAGAAGAGGAAAACAAAACTGGATTGAGCAACACAGTGGTAACAACAAAAGCCCACATGTCAATAATCCAGCATGATATTTCATGTCTACCTGATGAGTCTTCATCTACTCTCTCATACTGTAGCAACCGGTCAAGAAGAAAGCTAAAAACACAAAAAACAAACAAACAAATAAGTCAATTGGATTATTTTTGCATTTTTCCTCTACTTAGATGTGGATTTTAAGTGGAATGTAAACTCACCTTTTGTCTCTAGAAACCTTCAGAAGTTTCCTCTGTGCTCTCCTCAACTCCTCCTGAAAACATTCCTGCTCCTGGAAAACAAACCCAAACAACTCGTCTAAAAAAATTAAAGCATAATTTAAATGATAAAATGCTACAACATAATTTCTCAAAATGAAAACACTCACATAAACAAGAAACTTTAATTTTCGTTTGAGATTTTTGTATTTTCGCTTGTAATCCACTTCAACGTCGGCTTGCCCATTCATTTCTGAAATATATTAAAAGAGAAATCACGTAAAGATGTCCTCTTCTAGCTGCCTGATGTATTACATGCAATAACAATGTTAGTGGCTCTTTGTGATCACTTGGACCAGGAGCTACGCTATCTATGCTAGCTTCCTATGCTAGCTTTAAAGCTAGCCTGCTAAAGGATGCAGGTCTACAGTCCACTACTAACGCGATAAGAAAAACTTTTAAAATAGACACCACACATAATCATTTTAAGCTCATCTTAAAATGTTTATCTTTTTTAACAATAAGAAAAAAACTGTTACCTCTGGACTGGATCTGTCTGTGCGACATGCTCTTGTTTACTGTGGTGACGTTATTTTCATGCGCCTCCTCCCCACGTCCTCCTCCTCCTCTTCCTCATGTTCATCTGGATGCTTCTTCCAGCACACGAGGAGGTGCGCTTTGCACGATTAACTCTCTTTTGTTTGATTGTATTCTGACAATTTCCTCTATGTGGCAAGGGGTCTTATTGTGAACATGAAAACATAACGAGTTGCATTTTATTGTTTCCTGCGTCTTTAAGACTTGTCTTATGCTTGCCCCCGATAGTCTATTTCAGTGGTTCTCAGAGGTTTTTGGGCAATGTACCCCCTGTGTAGTATTTTTCCAGCCAAGTACCCCCTAACCAGTGCGGAGCTTTCTGGTTGGGGACACAAGTAAACAGGACTGGACTACAGCACCCAATTTGTTAAAATTTGTACCCAAAGAAACACTTTGACATTTCAGTAATTCTAAAAGGACAAACGTGTTATCAGTGATTCGTAACTAAATTCCTGGGAAGTGTTGAAACCACAGTAGATGTCCTCTCCTAAACACAGAATGAAAACTGAATACTAAGAATAAACTTACAGAAAGATTTAATTTATATCACAGGATTATCAGAAATTTTACAGAAAATATTTTTTTATTTTTTATTTTCTCAAGTACCTCTTATAGTGTCCCAAAGTACCCCTAGGGGTACGTGTACCCCCATTGAGAAACAGGGTCTATTTTATCCACATCAGATAAATCCATAGTGTCCTCTCTGACTGCCCACAAAGTGCATCTTTGACTTTAATTTGTGAAAAATGTCTTTCCCCCTCTTTTCATTATTTCCACATTTTCTGCTACTGTTATCTTCTATCATGGTAGCAAATCATGATATCAGATATCATGATGCACTCATTCACTTGGGCTGTTATGGCCATCCCCCCGTCCTTTTTAGAAACTTGTACAATAAAATTTATTCATTCATTTTCTGTTCGACTATACACACAAAGACACAGATAGATGGATAGATAGATAGATAGATAGATAGATAGATAGATAGATAGATAGATAGATAGATAGATAGAAAGATAGAAAGATAG
>JAVQJG010136874.1:0-15435 GCA_036024015.1 Craterocephalus amniculus | reverse complement strand
GTGTGTGTGCGTGTATGGGGGGTGGGGCGTGAGGGTGATTGGACGGAAATGTTTTTAAATGTAAGGCGCTTTGAGCCACAAATCTTGTACGAAAGGCGCTTTATAAATAAAGTTTTGATTGATTGATTTTTTGAAGTTATATCCTGTTTGATATTCATGTAGCAGATCAAAGGAGAAGGACACTGGGCAAGGCCTCCGTCTGTAGCGTTGCTACTCTGAGTAATCCTCACACTCGTATCAGAGCGGTGAATTAAGCAGCTCATGTTGTCTCCAGTGAGCAGAGCTGCGCATGAGGAGAATATGATTTACAACCAAATAATAACATGGCGGCGAGTCCCCTCCGCCGTATGGATCATTTTACAGAATCGGCGAGATGACAAGTGACACGGCGGGATAAAATGTGATTGGGGAGCCATCTGAAGAACTGAATACAGCTGATCGTGCATTCTCATTATGTCAGAACGGTGTGCTGTCTCCCTCCATTATTATCCGTCACACGGGAGTTCTCGCACTGGATGCCTCAGATTCCTGTATATTCATGGTCGGGGCTGAGATAATGTCAGTGTTCTCTCATTCTGCTGTGTGAAATTGGACAAAGTGATGGGAAATTGATGAACGGTAATGTGGGAACCACAGCGAAAAGATTTGCCAAACACCCAAAAAGACATTTCGCTCCGTTTGGCGTACTCACAAGGACAGAGGGAGTGGGTGGGGAGTACATAGCCGTGTGAAATATGATTAAACTGATGCCCACAGTCTCCATGCATTGTGCGTTTATGACTGTGGATCCTTACAAAGGGTGCAGCCGGTGAAAAGTAAGCAAATGCACTGGCAGTAAGAGGCTGCCTGCAAAGCCGCCATCAACAGATGATCAGCTGGTTCGTGCAGCATTGTTGTCTGCAGGAACACGGGAGTGTATGTGCTGCATATGAGTGTGTTTGCTGGCAGGATCTCAGCAGGGCTGAAATGCATCTAATGAGCACATTAAAGCAAATATTTACTAACATATGGTGCAAGCGCTGGATCTAAATTGGAGCCGGGATTGACTAAAAGCCAGTTTAGTGTTTGGTCTTGTTGCATATATTTGATGTGTGTTTTTCTATTAGAATGCAAAGTATGAGCAGAAGATTATTAAAGCCAATCACGCAGCATACGAAGGTTTGCAGTATATTCAATTTACCGGTAATCGAGCCATTACTTACATCTGAAATGAAGCGTAATCAGATTTTGCTCTTAATATTGCAGAGAAAAGGGAGTGCATATTGATTTTCTGAAGAACTGCAAAGACAAAGTTACAGTTGGGGACCACCAAACTATAAAGATGATGGTATTGATGTAGTTCTTAAGAGATAAAACCAGGAAAGATGGATCTTCAAATCTTCCTAACTTTAATATCCTTCTCTTCATCAATGGACTTGGGGCTTCATGTTTATTAACTTTAAAATCTTTGATACTAAAGTCAGTCATTAGAGAGTGGAAGAGCCATATACTCCTCCGTAAAAAGTCTAACAGGGGATTCAGACCAAAAAATTATTCAGCATTGCTGATTAGGGAGGCTTACACTTATCAGTACAGCAACTTTTTACATGAAATGAGGGTTGGAGAATGCAGCCATCCTAGACTATTTGGCATGCTGATACAATGACAGATTAGCCTTTAATAGCTTAACAATCCCCTCACTCACAGTTGCTGTCCTTGCTGCTAAACTGTGGGAAGGCAATGACAAATTTCAAAGTTATTACACAGGAGATTAATGTTTTTCTTTTATACTTACATGATTGTAGCCATTTATTTAGCAAACCAGCCATGAAACACTGCTGAGAGGAAAACAATATAATTTGAACGATTAAACTACCCACAAAGTCTAAAAATGATCCTTTCAGAAGGATAAACATTCAGTTTTGCTCTGTAAAGTTTGTAAAAACACATGTTGAGATTTTTCCTTTACTTTGATATGTTCACCAGAAGGATGAAGAAAATCCTTTAAATCCTTCAGCTGGATTTCAGATTGGTCAAAAAGCCCTGCTTCTGTCTATCTGCGTCAGTCATGTAGCTGAACAACTGGTTGGCGATATAAAGCCTTCCTGTTCCAACATACATTCTGATAAATGTGCCCACAGCTCCCTGAAGCAGCTACAGCTGGCTCAGTAAGTCCATGGCACTGTGGAAACGTGGTGTTTCAGCCCTCTCTGGGATGATTTATTGGGCTCCTTTGTGACAATAATGGCTGGGAAACAAATCCGACATCAGTTACAAAAGCACCTGATCACGACATGCCTGCCTGTGTCTTGCCGGTGTTGAACCAAAGCAAGGTTTTAGCCTGTCTGGGACAGAAAAGGACAACATCCTGTCCGCTCTGTTCCTGAGAATGTCAACAACAGAGTAAATACTTGTTTGGTTTGCACCTTCAGGAGAGAAGACACTAACAAATGTCAAGCCTTCAATCACAAGCTGCTGGCCTTTCCACAACGGAGGGAGCCAGACACACCTGCTTCCCGACGCCGATGAAAAGGACAAACGCAAACCGCCTTCACCTTCAGCATGTTGCCTCCTCTAAACGAAGCATTCATCACGCAACATTACCTCCTTCATATCAAGGACAAACAGCAGAATTTGAGTAAAACCTCCCAGATTACCTACCAACTACCCCCTCCCACCCCCAAAGCTCACACACAGGTATCGATTTTGTTTTTTTTCCTGCGGGCTGAACTTGTCTTAATGGCCAAGTCCACGCCGCAGCAGCATGAAGTCATATGGCTTTTCCCCAAGAGACATGTGAATGCTTAGAGGTGGAGAGCAAGTCCATCTGTTCATGTAGGCATCCATCTGCTCCACACATTCATCCTTTCCATCCACATTACCATCTACAGCCATGAATGAGCCACACATTTTATGGACGACAAAGAAGGACAAAGCTTTCTGACCAAAGAAAATAAAAGATATCACAGCAAAATCATGGAAATTTAAGTCAAGCTATTATTTTTTTATCCTACTTTAAAGAGAATGTGTAATTGAAGTGCAGAGGTCCTGACCTGAAACTCTTCCCTCATTAGCTGCTCCATCAGAGATCGTGTGGTACTTTACCGAACATGTGCAGCATACTGAGGAACGCTGCTGCAAAGTTAACAGGCAGCTGGAAGACGGCTGAGAGCTTTCATTACAAGCTAGCTTCTGGATCAAGCTTTAAAAATAAATCAGTCTTAAATATTACACGAGGGACTTTCTCTGCTCCAACAAAAAGCAAATTTCATGAGATAAGAAATTTAGCGCTGATCTGATTGGTCAAGTACCGATTTTTCAGCTGAGACTGGTCCTGAATAATTTGGTTGGGGGTCAACAAAAAGCCCAATCTGAAAGGCTGATTTACTTTTATTATTCAATGGCCTGATCAAGACTGTTTGAGAATGAGTTGTTTACACTCCCACTTGTATCTTATTTTCCTGACCCTACCTCGGGGCAAAAGTTCCCGCGCTGTTACTGTGGATGTGATGTCTAGCGCGTTCGCCACAAAAAGCAACTCTGAGCTGCATGAAGCTCACAGAGGGATCGGACCAGCGATTCATAGATAAAAGAATTTTGTGGCAAAAAATTTTGTATTTAGAGGCTGCGCAAGCTGGTCCCATTCACTCCCATTACATTGGATGTAGCCTACGCTGATCGCGAGTGGATCTAAATATCTCCTAAAGGAGTTGAAGTTACACCAAAACTATCTGGGTGAGTAAATGATTGTATTTCATGCTGGAAAATAGTTCCAGGTTGTCATGCACGAGCTTACCGTGGAGGCTGCAGTGCCGCTAAGAGCCATAGATGGCAGTCGCTAGTTTAAAAAACTTAAGATTACATAAAGTCCCTTTAAACTTAAAAAAGAAAGCTAAATATTGTTTGGGTTCAGACTGAAAGAAAAAGAGAGGTAATTTTAGTACATTACTAGAAAATATTTATATATTGAACGGTTCAATCCAGAGACATAGATTTTTCCAAATTAGCATACTGATTTTTTAGCAGGTGTAGCTTTAGTTGTAAGCCATTGTTAAACACACACACCTCTTATACTGGCATGAAAACGACTGAACCTCATGAAGAAATAGAAATGTTTTGCCTTATGATGAATGGACAGCTGACCAATCGTGACATTGTTTTCTCACATTTTAACACCCAGGGAAGGATTTTGTTCAGTACCATGTGTGATCTCTATCAGCTGTTCCTGTTCCAAATAAACGTATTACAGCACAAGTGGATAAAGTTTAACACATTTTAATTATGGTGGCCTAAAACTGATAACAGGGTTATTGAAAAGTTTTATCTTTCATTCTCCTCTCTTCATTTAAATTGTCCTAACCCCTCAGATTTATAGCGCCTTCTGTCCCTGCTGAAAAAATGATATGTAAAGCAGATAAAACCGGATCTGCTGCACACTCATTCTTCAGCACTAATAATTTAATCATGTCATATATAACAACATATCAGGAGGCGACCAAACCATTACTTTCATTTTAAATTTCAGGCTGGACTACGTAAAGTGGTTACTAGGGCGACGGACCATGCCCTGCGCTGAGGAGATGACATCCCTGCTTCTGTAAAAACAACAAAAAAGGCTTCATTTTATCAGTGAGGAGAAATTAAGTTCTACATAGAGGTTAAGATGGGCTGACAAACTTCATCTTTTTATCAACCTTCACAAAAATCTTTTTTGTGCTTAGAAAAGAATCAGTAGCGGATAACAACAATAAAAGAATTCTGCTCCGTTTTCAAGTCGGAGTGGTGAAAATTCCTATTTCCTATTTCAAAATATCATCCAGCTGGAAAAACCTTGCCAAAAGCTGAAGTTGTAAACAGGAAAAGCAACAAATATTTGATCATTTATCCAAATAATTGACCATACTTATTGTAAAGGGTCCTTGAAAGAACAAAAATGAACAAACAAAGAACAAACCAGATGGAAAAGAGTTTGCCTGCCACACAGAGCAGGAACATGCTGACTAAATGTTGCACTAAGGCTCCGAATGTTCATAAAATTACATCCCAGACACTTTTTATATATTGATTATTAAACTGTTTCTTTAGCACGAAGCATCAGTAGGGGGGCAGGGCTCTCCACTAAGCCTTTATCACCATCAGCAGGTGTGCCAGAACCTTTACTCCGAGCAACAATCATTTCACTGCTACAAAGCTTGAGCACAGCGAGGAAAACGGTTGCCGGCAGCATTCAACAGGAGGGAATGATAATGACGAAATAAATAAATAAGTGAGTGGCAACTAGCTGATATTGACATGTACGTTGCTGCTTTATGTGTGTGGGAGTCACAGAGCTCCAGGGTGAAGAGTAATGATCTTAACTTGAGAGGAGCATGATTAATGAGGCTGGGAAAGACGCCGTCTGAAAGCACAAATCCTGTTTACATTTAGGGTAAAATCCAGGAGGCCTGAGCAGCCGCATTGGATGATGGGATGTATGAAATGCTGAGTACATGTCTGTGGCGAAAAGCCTGCATTGAACACGACTTTCTCTGACGGGTTTGGCTCTCCTTCCTGATATAAACACTTAAATGAGCCGATAACATCCCCTAAACAAATTATTCTCAAACTGTCTCGTGTGAATCTAGTATTCAAATGATTCATTTGCCGGATCTACTGGAGGCTTTGGAGATACCATCAACTCATTATTTATTCTTTGTCTTTGTGCGTTATCTCACTTTCTCTCACATTCATTTCTCTGACTTCAAATCTTAGCCTTATCACTTGTTAAAATGGCCCTCGTTTAGGAAACACACGCACACACATTTCATTAATCATTTTATCTATGTAATGCTGGCTCACAGCTAACCTCAATTAGCTGGCTGGAAGTGAAGGAAGCCGATGTGAGTGTTGGATGTGCTGATATGATAACTCAGATTTAATTTTTGGCCTGTTTTTAAAGGATATTTGGAGTTTAAAGCATCTTGTGATGATTTCAGGTTCGCACACAAAGCCCAACATCATATTTCCCTTTAAAAAAAACCTTTTTTTTTAAATCTTGCTCTCATGCTGGAAGGGTGTTTCATCAGGGAGACATACGAAACACAACCTCTCTGCTCCTGCTGCATTTAGCACATACACTCGGATGGATGTCCTTTATGAAAACTCCATTATCATCCTGAAAGAGCTCCAGGGCTACTGACTCTTAACATGAGCAGTCAGATCCATTAAATATTTCAGTGCCGTGGGCTCTGTAAATAACAAGTGTTCATCGAAAAAGGAAAAATAATTAATATTACAGGGAGTATTAATTATGCATGTAAAATGTACACCACCTTGGAAACACCTTGTTCTTTTCTAGCCCCACGTTCCATCTCTGGGGTGGAGCTTCATCAATAAAGAAAAAGTCAGGGAGAAGCACTTGCCGCCAGCTCTCAGCCGGCCTCGCCGCCCAAAGAAAGAACGCTTGATGAGGTGTCCCTGCCTGAGCCCGGCCAGGATGCAAGGCCTTTTCAGAAACCTGCCCTCTGAAAAGATAATGTGAAAACTTCCCGGATGTCATGATGGGGATCTGTATCTCACTGCTGTGTCTTTCAAATTCACCATTTATCACCAGGGGAGATCACACTGCACTCAACATCTAAAAGAGGTGACAGGAAACTCTTGAGCCAATATGGTTTGGTTTTACCAGAAGGTGGATTTCACAAACTGTGAAGTCTCTCCTCCACAGTGAAGAAGTCCTTGATGTTACTCTGCAGGTGCCATCAGTGTCATTCCTCGTTAGGAATCATAATGCCACATTTGCATCTTTTTATACCGCACTTATGCAGGCAGACTGAGTCGCTACCTTGGTCAATATAGTAACATAAATGTAGTATTTCAGTCCTTGATTTACATGTTTATCACTGCACCTTTCATTCTTGTAAAATAGAAAAAAACTGGTAGTGTATAAATAATCTGGATGTCTGCAGAAAAGAACATTTTCAGGCATTGTGGGTTTTATGGGCAGTAGATATGCAACAAAGCAGGAAGTTAAATTAGTAGAGGAAGACCAGCGTAAGACATTAGCATATTAAATGGGCTCATCTATAAACCAAAGGAAACTAAATGTTTACACTGCCCAGCTAATCCAAAGAAAATCATTAAATTTCTCCAAAATCCATCAACCTGCTGAGGATTTCCTGCTTTCATGTAAACAAGTTTCCTTGCTTCAGCTGGAAAACAAGGTAGTACTGTATAAAGGAAGCTGATGGTAGCCGGGACAGACTTACATCTCCTCCCCCATCATACATCCCACGCCATCTTTACTGAAAGGAACTGCTCAACTGACTGCCCAATGTCACATCCAGTGAACTATTGTGAAATACTTCTATGTTGCATATACTTCTATACCGATATGACCGAAAAACCACCTCATGAGTGTAAAAACTAATAATTTCTGATTTTTCCATTATCAGATTTTATTGCAAAATATAGGCATTTGTGCGACTGTAGGGGTAATGGAAATGCAGCTAGTGTCACTGGTAAGTACGAGTGATAGACATCAACACTGATACAACTTATGCAAATGCACATGGAATTGCACTTTAATTAAACAAGGACACAGCATGTAAAAGTGAATTTAAAGAGACACAGTGTAACTTTGGGCCAAATATCAGTCTAATGTGAGAAACAATGACTGATTTCTGTGGTCGATCTACAGTACAGTGCTTGTTGTATGTCGGCGCTCTGAGGTTGCTGCCCTCTTCACAAATCCGACATTGTAACTTTGCAGGAGCGGATCCGCCACTCACGAGATCATGTGACCTGCAGCTCTTTGCTTTATGGCTCCCCTTCCATAAACACAGAGGGCTCTGCGACTTCATCCTCCTATTTGATCACAAATCTGTCATAGCTGAATGAGGTAAGAAGGTGAAAACGGTCTCTGAGGAGGCCAAAAAGAGAGTTTGTTTTTATTTTGCAGTAAAATACAGGTTTAGTGCCCCTAGTGGCCAAAAGTTACTCCATACCCCTTTAAGTAACGATATAACCAGACTTGTATTTGTTTACTCTTACATAGTTTAATCACTAAACTTGGAATAAAACTGATGAGGAAGAGACACTGCAGTTCATTAATCTTTCCTTCTATTCCTTTTTCCTGTTTTTTCCTACTTATTGTTGGTTCACTGTGTTTTCTGCAGTTTTTTAAAAAAACATACTGACCTTGGATCTGTTCTGCTGGCTGTTCTGCTCATAACACTTTGCACTTTGTGGTGCCATTATGTGAGCTGCTGCCACTGTGGAAAAACCTCACAATGTTTAGCTTGTCATCTCCAGTGTGCAGCTTCAGCCAATATTGTTCTAAAAATAGCAGCATGCAAGGTAAATGTGTAGTGTGCAGCCAAACAAGCCCAGCCCCGACATGAAGTACTTTACTGCAGTACAGTATACCAGATGAAAACAGTTGAACACATTAGTTTTCTGGATTAAGCACTAGCCATCTTTGTCTGATGTTTGGTCCCAGACACTCTAAGGAGTTGGTTAATGGTCCCGGGCTGAGCTTTCTGATCCAGCAACGCTGGCAGCAGTAGTGATGTGTGTCACCGCGGCAGATAATTGCGAATGCTTGGAAATAAATTGCAGTATTAAGCAGTATTTGTTAGAAATGGTATTGAGGGTTATGATGGAGGGCTCCCCATTTTGCTGACTATTTCATCAACAATACAAGTTCCAAAGCCAAAAGGAGAGGTACAGTATTCAGTCAATCAGTTCCATGATGATGAAGGTAAATGCCTGAGAGAGGGATCAAGTCTTTATAGGACAAGTCAAGAGTAAAGATGCAGTGATCATCCAGGTTTTTCTCATGTGTGTTTCATGTCACGTGTTCTCACAAACAGACAGCTGGGCAGACGGTGGGAGCTTGCAGTAAATAGAGGGATAGAGGGAGGACAGTGTCGAGGTAAATAATGAGTTTGGGGAGCTTCTCATTTCCCAGGCCCTCCTTATGTTTAGAGAGGCCAGTCACCAACTGAGCTGCAGGCTAATTGACTTTTAATTAGTGTCTGATCAGGCACACATGCAGCCATGCTGCCACATGCCGGCCCTGGCTGCTCCACACCGGGGTTATCAGAAATCCTTCATCATCATATAGGACTCATCGCAGACACCAACTACACTCACAACAAGACACCATCTTTTAATCTTCAAGAAAGTAAATGACCTTTTAAAAAGGTTTAACAAGCACACATTGTTTCCCAGGAGTGCAGAGAGCACTTATTTATGATGTGTGCAGCTTGTAACTCAGGAACAGAAACAAGCATTAAAGACAAAAAGAAGCTCACAACACTGATTTTGTTCAGTATTTCTATGGAACGATTTAATAAAAGCTTTTAGAGTTTCTTTTTTTTTTTAAAAAAAGAAAAATGGAGGTCCCTGTAATTGTGGATCAGTGTAGTACCATCCATCTCAGAGATCTTGAGATTATCCTGCGAAGCAGCTATGGAAACTTGAACTGCACATCCTGAAAATTGCTGATGTTTTTCTACATTTCATGCTTTTTTTCATAGTGCCAGGCTGCTGTGCAGTAATATACGCATCACAGTCACATTTCACTGTCACTCTTCTGCAGATATTTAGAAAATGATGGTGCTTCAGTCAAGTAGGTTTTTTTGCTGTAATGATGGTCGACTCACATTTTCACTGTTTGTCAGAGAGAAACTGCAACCTCAAAGCTGAATTTCAGTGATGTGGTCAATGACTGATATTGTTATCTGATCCAATTTGATGTTATCCGTTCTAATCTAAGCAAAACTACGACGGTGCGACCGGTTAGCGATGCGTCATTCATGGACGACCCAGCATTGTAGTGAACCAGATTCCTGTCTTAAAGAGCCTGGTCTTTGGAAGGGGTTGTTCAATTACAGGTTTGATTAAAATATTCAACAGCTATCTTTTTAATTTTACCAACATACAAGCAGCTTATTATTGCAAAATTAGACTAAATTATAAGCTTTTAGTGATACTGAATAAAGAACCAATTGAGAGCTGAAAGAGCCAGGTCTTAGAGCAGCTGAGTCAAAAGGGACAAACTTCCCATCACTGGTTATTTAAAGCGCTGGTTTCCAAACATTTTGAGCAACGATAAAGATTGAATACATGAGTGTTTGTGCTGTATTCACACCAGCCCTCCTTAAGGGAACTATACTATATATGACGCTTTATCTCGGCTACTGGGTTTAACTTTTGTAACTTAATTCCAGATCCTTAGGGGAACGCTATTACTGGCTGATCGGAATCTGGACGTTCAGAAAGTTAGCACAGCAGAGAAAGACTGTCATGCCAAAGCTAAATAAATTAGCCGCTGTCGCTAACTAAACTAGCCGGACGTTATATCGGGTATAACTCCTTTAAACCAACCCTGGCTTATTAGGCTGTGAAGGTCTGGTCCCTTCCAGAGGTGTGAATCCGAACGAGGATGCAGATCAAAAAGGAGAACTACAAACAACTAAAATGCAGGAGGTGGGCTACAGCTCATGTTACAGAAACAGCAGATCCACTACATTTACCCAAAGATGAACTTTACTGTTAGCTATGTATGTATTTTGTTTTCCACCAGTAAAATCTGATGCGGCGGTGCCTAGGCGAGGAGGCTCAGCTCCTGGACTGGTTAAATGTTGCAACCCCCAATCCAACAGTCAGCTGTCACACTGCAGGCAAAAGAGGCTCAAAAGTGGAGCAACTTCAGTCCGATCGGTCATGTCGCATTTCGTCCAACTTTTATGTGATAGAAGGGAGACACACCATGATTCTATGTCTGAGGAGACAGGAGGTAGAAAGATCAAAAGATAAACAACATATGGACCATAAATTGCGTGTGAACTTAGTCTATAAGGTGTTAAAACCTAAACTATTGTATCTCTTTCTCTGTTTCACAGTGTGAGAGCTTCTGCACCACTTATTTACTTTCAGGAAACCAATTTGTCTCATTGTATGAGAAAAAAACTCTTCCAGTATAACAACTCTCCACCGCCTTGCTCTGAATATGCTGAAATCCAAAGCTCCTTTCATTAGTTTAAAGATTTAAACCAAGATGTCAACAATTTTCTTTTATTCTTTCTGCACTACTCCTCAGATTAGAACCTTCCCGAACAAAAACACATATTCACAACAGTGTCTGGGAACACACCTATACCGGATAAACAGAGAGGAGGGGCATCGGCAAGGTGGCTGTCACGCCACACCAGAAACCCCTGGGTCTCTAAATACATTAACATATCGCCCACAGGCTTCAGAGAAACAATAACAATGACTTTAGTGGAGATTAGAAAATAAAAACAGCTTGCCTTGTTGAAGCTTATGTTCCTCTAACTCAGGAAAATAAGAATCTAAATCACCGTTGGCGTTTTTGCGCTTATTGCTCAGTGAAGAAAAGCTTGTGAGCCACTGCTTGTGAGCCGCTGCCTGATCACAGGACGGACTTGTGTTTGCTCTGCATGGCTTCCCACAAAGCATGGCCAGTTTTAAAGGGTCTGCTTGACAGAACACAAAAAGCTTGTTATGCTTTCATCAAATAAAAAGGCATCGACATGAAGGATCTCAGACCTCTCTCACTTTCCTGACATCACTCTTCTTTAGATCTTATTCTTTGATTTTGTGTTAGAAAAGGAGAATAGAAGGAAAAATCTTAGTGGTGAAATGTCTAAAAAGCAGCAGGTTCGCTGTGTTTTCTCTCCTCTTCGGTCTTGGTGTCCGGTTCTGACTCGTCAGCGTGTCCTCTCGCCTCCTCCAGGCGGAGCGAGGTGAGTTTCAGCGTGAAGGTTTTTGTGATGGCTGTGAAAGTTTCTGTCATCAGCAGATCAGCGCCTTCGCTCTGAGCTCAGTGTCCTGTCACTCCCACTGAACCGGAAATTGCCTCGGGCAAATAGAGGAGGAAATGGAAAGGTGGTGACGGCTAAGTCAAGTACAGCAGAGAGGACTTCATGGCCTTTTTAAATCAGTCACACATTCTGTCTAACAGAGACGTTCACACCGCGGACAAACCAAAGAAGACACCTTAGAAAAGAGTTACAACTCTTGTTTACGTCTCCTTCCGAGGTAAACAGCGTGGCATCATCAAGCTGTCATTACTGAAGGTGTCTGCGTGGGCGCGGATGAATCATGAGTCAGACGTGGTCTGATCGTAATCTCCTCCGAGGTGCATGTCAGTAAGCGTAGTGCTGCCCCGTTGTGAGTGGTGCACCATGGGCAGCGGTGTCACTGACATTTAACTCTGACAGGCATGAAAACCCGAACGTGCGGCGACTGACGATGCAGGCCGGCCGCCGTGACTCAGCCGCACTCAGCTGAGCTGCCACAGTCAGAGAGGAATCAGACCGTCTCCCCGCTCAGAACAGAGAGCACTCACGGCCAGATTAAAATCTGCTGCACCACTGAGTCACTTGGAGCATCAGGGAAGTAATGCAGCGTGCACGGTGCAGCTCCACAGGACTGTGCCCAGCAGAAATGGCCTGTGTGAGAGTCTGGATCTCATGATAAATGACTCCAATAACATGAAAGGGCAAGAGCCAGCTCATGACTTACCTGGAATGTTTCTTCATGAGTTTCTGGATCTGATCGGAAGAAGGATTATCTAACTGACGCATCCAGATAGAGACCCAGAAGAAGTCAACTAATTATCTCGGTAGTTTTCCCACTCAGCCACACCAGCTGCAGTGGAGCACATCTGGGTCTGATTAAAAAGTCAATGCCAAGTAAAAGCCAAGAGTAGAGGTCTCCAACTCCCACACATCTTCAGGTGAGCAGTACGACACAAAGCTACAGTAGCTGGAGTTGTAGTTAATGTGCCGAATTACATGAAATGACACCGTCTCCTTACTGTTGGGTCAATGAGCAGAACAAAAGCTGTTATCACAAACAGAATTATTCACGGCCAGGAAACAGACAGAAAGAACCTTTGTATGTTTTGTGATGGATTAGTGAAGCTATGTCCCATATCACGACATATAGAAGGGGTTTCTCACTTAAATAGCGAAACATTACACTCTGTGTACTAATAAAAAGAAGAAGAAGTAAATTCAACAGAAAATAAAAAAGTTTTATAAAAGTGCAATTATTTACAGTTCAGTTCAATTCATGCCCTTTTATTAATAGGAAGGAAAATTGTTATAAATTGCCTCTAAGTGAAAACTAATGAGGATTAAAATTAATTTGATTTAAGTTGTTTTGTAATGGCAGTGGATTATATTTTTCTTACAACTGGATGGGACAGCATCATTTTAGTAACACAACATAACTTCCTGACGTTAAAGCTACGTTTCTGACTCATGTTGATGATACACTGATTCATAAATGTACGTTTCTGGAGCAGTTGTTGCCCTGCTGTGTCCCACCCATGAAAAACCACATTTCACAACTTGCTGTTCCAGCCCCAGGCATCATGTTCAAAATGCATTTCATGGATGTCAAAACAATGCTGTTACAGCAACGAAACCCATGGAGCCATGATCGGAGGAAGCAATAAAAGAACTACGGAATGTAACAGAGCACGAGAAAAGAGAAGAGTCATCATTGGACTGACTTTTACAGGCTGGAGAGAGCTCAGAGAACAGACAGGATGCAAGAAAGGGGTGAAATTAGCCTTTGTTAGGGGTTGTCAGTGTAAGAATCTGCCTGTAATCTGGTAGTCAGCAGATTGGATCAACTGTGATTAATATGTAACGGCATCTCCTCTGACAATTCATCTCATCTTCTGATCAGTCTGGTCAATTCTCAGATCCGACATTCAGCTTGTAGAGTCCTTGAGTGATGCTGAAGGCCCAAACATCACTCATGCCTGTGTTCTTTTCTTTCTTTCTTTTACTAAGATCCCCATTAGCTACTGAAGAATCAGGTGCTATTCTTCTTACGAGTTATCAACACCCCCCACGATCGATCTGGAGGGTGATGCTGCTGCTGTTTCGGGTTTCATGTGGCTGGCGATGCGTTTGGCCTGATGCTGTTGTTTGTCACCCTGTCGAGCCCATGACACCCAAAAGCTCTAGTTTAAAAAGCAGCTGCAAGGAATTGTGTTTAACGGTTAATTATGACCATTACTCTGAAACTTAGCTGAAATATTCAAAGCTTTTTAAATTGTGCAGGAGATTTATGTGTTTCTAAGTTTCGCCAAATTGACAACTCAATAAGATTTATAAGCAGAAACCACAAATCACTCAAAAACTTCGATTGGTGGAGCTGAACTCGGCAGCAATCAATTATGGGGTACGTCTGGAGATGCAGAAAAAGGCCCTGAATATAAATATAGTCTGATCTGTCTGTAGAGGGGATGCACTGGTGCCCTCAACCTCACAAGCTCATACAATCTGATTACAGTCCGCTTCTCCATCTTTACATTTATACTCAAAAGTTTGGGTATCAAACAGTCTATCCCACAAGGTGAGCTGAGGATAGAAATGGAGGACAAACTGAACTGGGGGAAGTAATGAGATGGAAAAAGTAACAATCTTTTTTTCCTTAAGGAGTAAAGCTGTAACGGTTTAGGGAGAAAGTAATCTAGGGGTTGTTAAAAAGCGTTACAAGACTGCAGCAGAGGTGGAAATGTTTATCATGCCACATGAAAATACTTTAAATCCAGGGTGAATGCAGGTAGAAAATAGTCCTGTTGACTCCTCAGCATCTTTAAAATGCCTTAAATGAGCAGTTTAATTATCAAAACAAGCTAACTACTTAAAAAAAACACTCAAAACATGTACAAATTATTTTCTTTCTACATAAAAGAGACATTTCTAGAGCTGGGAAGCAATCTGAAGTCAGAAAAAAACATTTCAGTTTTAACCTGAGAGCTTAAACTCACAGTAAATACTTTTGCTTTTTCTTGGTCTGAACTGAAGATAATGAAGGCATCTTTGGATTTGATTTTTCAGAGAGCAAAGTCAGAGAGCAGAAGCAGAGTAATGGCATGTCAGAGTGCACCCAGACAAGGAGAAGGAGTCCGTTTCACCTAATCAGTATGCAGATTCAAGCAGCAAAACCTCAAAAAATCTCCCCAAAAAGATCCCCTGCTTCCGATCAAATGTTAGGAAAAACACGCTTCCTCTCAATTTTCTTTTCTTTTTTTTTATTTCATCACCTCAGTTAAGTGAAAGGATCAGAAAGGACACAAAGAAGCAATATGTCTGCACCTGAAGTACTGTGAGTCAGCCCAGGGCTTTTCGCGACCCATGCAGTCATGTGTGCACATGCTTCACTTTCCATAAGCAGATGGATGGTGAGAGCCACAGCTAATGGATTCTGGGCTCTCACTTTGTCCTCCAGCATTGCATCTGTTCACTCTATCCCTAAGCTTATTGCAGTCCTGTTAAGGCTAATGCTTTACAGTATTGGTGGTGGTGGCGGTGCTGGGAGGGGGGGGGGGGGGTAATAAACCTTTTGTTGATGCCCCACCCAAAAACCACAGAAAAATTAACTGCAATGACTATTCCCAAAACCAAATTGCTTAAAAAAACC
>JAVQJG010136864.1:0-10148 GCA_036024015.1 Craterocephalus amniculus | reverse complement strand
ACGTCTGTGTTGGTCAGATAACCCGGCTCCAGCCCCTGATGCAAACTTCGTTAACCGGTTCCTCACTCTGGTCCGGCAGAGTTGGTGTCTGGCTGTGTACAGCCAGTTTTGAGGAGCTGATGTTTAGATGGTGGAAAGCTAAAGAACCGATGTTTAGTCTGGCTCCGATTTGCTCTAAACTAGCACTGTTAGCGACTCGGTTGTAAATGGGTCTGAGTGCCGTAAAGCAGGTTTTGTTCTTGCGAGATGTGTTCGGGTCTGCCCATCCATAAGTTGCAAGTGCTGTTTTCATGACAGAGACACCGGGGGGAGGGGAGAGACTGGCGAATCACCCCGCCAAGTCTTTGTTTACCACCACAGGAATTCTAAAAAATATTTATTGAGCCAAATTAGTTGCATAGTTCTCCTTTAATAGGAAATGCAAATCACTATTAGTGTCAGAAATACATGTTAATTAAATCTAATATAATATTCCTACTTTAAAACTACATGATATTGTTACATGCAATGAACACAACAAAACTATGTTGGATTTACTCACACCGCATCAAGAGAACTTAATATGGCTGAGTTCTATTAACTTAATACAAATTATTGCAACCAATGTGTCAAGTTCATATTATTTCAATACCATGCTTATCCAGACTAAATCACACAGTTTAATAAGCACATTTTCATTGCTGCTGGATTTTAAAGAAGGTTCTACTTCCAAGTGTTCATTCAATTGAAGAGTTTACAAGATGCTATGTGTTGTACTGATAGAACTTTGATGTGGAGGGGGTTACTTATGAGATCACATATACACTTAACTCATGGTGCAGCAAGTACAGTCCAACTGGAGCCCCATAGCATGCTGGGAAATATTTCTGCACATCCATCCGCAGGACAAATCGATCTAACAGCTTTCTCTGGGCGGGCCAAGGCCCGGGCCAATCAGAAAACAGCCCCACTGCGTCAGGCGGGCCTTTTAGCGTAGGATTGCCTAGGGTGTATGATTTATGTGAGAAAGTTAAGTTTGTTTAAATCCTGTGTTATGTCACCTTAACATCTCTTCATATTATGTTATTCCAATATGACCTTATTGGGTTCCATGTAAAAATGTAATAATTCCAATGATTTTAACTAAACTAATTAATATAATATGAAAAACATCAGTATTTTATTTCTTAGAGGGCATATCAACATGGTTTTAGTTTAAAAACACAAATAATTCCTGAAAGAAAAAGAAAACTCTTTTAAAGGAACTATACCTGATATTATTTTAATCTTTCTAAGAAAAATGGTTTTCTACGTGGTATAGTATATGGTAAAAGGGGTAATTTCATTACAATTAATGACTCATTGATTGCGCATATGCACGAGTTCAGGGCATTTTAGTTTACAAAAGCGGCTAGTTTTTTTTAGCATTGGCGTGACGCGCTCTCTCTGCCGGGTTAATTTTTGGAAGGTCCAGACTCCGATCAGCCAGTAATAGCGTTCCCTTAGTGATCCGGAGTCAAATTATGAAAGTTAAACCCCTTAGCGAAGAAAAAGCGTCACACAAAACTAAAAAAAAAATAGCCGCTATCGCTAACTTAGCTAGCCGGACGTGAAATCGGGTATAGTCCCTTTAACCTTCATATCTTAACCAAGAAATTAAATCTTGCACATTCCTTTTTTCAAGCTTCCCCATCTCTTTAAAGGGCAAAGGGAATACCGAATACTGATCTAGTAAAGGAAAATAAAGATAAAACATTTTCAAGTGTAATGTTAGGCCTCTTCTCAACACATTGGGTCACTTTCAAACCTCCCCAATAATTGAAGGAGATTTTATTCATCTATGTATTCGCCTTCTTCCCTGGCTTTAGTTTTTCCTGTTCCACAATCCTCAGTTCAAGAGAAGGGAAATGATATACAGCACATAAATAAGATCACTCTATTGATCATGTGCAGGGACTCATTCTTGGCTGACCAGGGTACCTGTTTGTTTCACTTTCTCTTTTCTTTTTAGCAATTGTGTGTCATTACATGTTCTTTATCACATGTCATAGTTTGACAGTTTTAACATGAGTTTCCAGAGAGGTGGAGATGTGGCCTAGTTTTTATTGAAGTGGATGGGTTTTATATCGGTCTTTTGTTTTTTGGGGGGGATTAAAAAGAGTCAGTAAAATCTGGCAACCTGATCCCAATTAAAACAATCAAAAAGGAGGAGTGAAGGATGTTAGGAATTAGTAAACACCCAAAGAAGTTGAGTATTTTTTTCCTCAATTTTAGATAAATGACTGGGGTTTCCTTCTGTCGAACATTTGCTAATGCTAACTGACAGTCTGCAATACAGTTACCTGGCCACTGGTAGAATTGAAATTTGTATGAGTGTGATTGCACCACCTAGTGGCAGGGAGGAATTAAACTTGAAGCTATCACCTTTAACCTTTATTTTCACAGGAAAAGATGTTGATCTGCAGAGAAAGACCCTAAAACTACCTCCATTCTAGACACTTTATAAATAGAGGTGTAAAATTTTGCACTTATTTTTGCTATTGCACACAGCCCAGTAACCATTTCTCACTTTTCTGTTGAGTCGTCACGAACAGGTAAAGTTTGCAGACTGTTCGGGGTAAGGTTTACATACTGTTCAGTTTTTAGCAGATTCTTTATCTATGCAGAAATCTACGTACATAAAAAAATATCTTTAATGTTTAAGGGATACAGAAACTGTAAGTTCATATCAAAATCACGTAATACATTTCAGTATTACACAAAAGTGTGCAGATGTTTGCAGAAAATTATTACAAACATAAAACTTTATTCGAGGGTGACAAACACCTGGGCATATTTCACATTTTTTTCCATCCTCTCTTCCTTTCCTCCATCAGTCTTCTCTTTCTGTCCTCCCTCTTTGTTCTCCCTTTCTGTTTTCTCCACCACTAGCCTGTCGAGGCGGATGGCTTCCCTCTCTGAGCCGGCTTCTGCTGGAGGTATTTCCTTCTTCTCAAAAGGAAGTTTTCCTTTCCCCTGTGGGCTCCAGCTGCTTAAGGTCTTAACTTTTCTTTTTCTGGCCTCACACCCCTTCTTTTGCCTGCTTTGGGCTTGGTGAATATTGTTAAGGACCTAAAAATATGAAGAATTACATTTATGAGTTTCATACCAACCACAATCTGTATTCTGTGCTTTTTGAAAGAATACTGACCTTCTCATTTAGCTCTTTAACTTTTGACACAGTGGCGTCGATGGTGTCCTCTGGGTTTGCCACTTCAAAAGTGCCGCCCCTTTCACAAGCATTTACAACCTCTGGGAGGCGTGGATGCCGGTGGAACATCAAATAAAATGGCGAATGCTTAGTTGATGCCTGAATTTAATTGAATAGATATTCATCTTAACATATTTCACAAAATTAAGACATGACACATCAAACCTACAAATATGAGCCGTCACCTGCACAGCGGTGTTGATGCCATACACGACTGCAGGGAGGTGCAGGTCCCAGTCATCATGCCCTTCATTTACATATCTCCTTAATGCTCGTTTGAGGTTCTGATTGGTTCTTTCGTCCTTCACAGTACAGATTTTTAAAAAATCATTACTGTAATACAAAAGTAACCATCAATACTTTATACTTTGAATAAAGAATAAATATTACCTGGCCGCTTGACTGTGGATGATTCGCACTGGTCACTGAGTGCTTTATGTTGAGCATCTGGAATATGTTGCCATTTAACTGCAAACAGGTCAGACACAACCATTTAAAAGAATCAATGTTAAAAAATTATGTAACGATGCAGCAGTGTTTTATCATTGGTAAATAGAGCCACTCTACCTCATTTACAAACTCTCTGCTTTGGTCAGTGATAATTTTTCTGACCATACCATACATGTACATTTTCTGCACCAGCGCTGATGCCACCTCGCTGGCGCTCTTCTCCTTCAGGGGCTCAGCCACCACCCACTTTGTGAAAAGGTCTGTCATGGTCATGACATATTTGTGACCTCTGGGGGTTTCCATCAACGGACCCACAAGGTCCAACCCCACAACATCAAAGGGTTCGTTGACCTAACAAAAAGAAACAATAAATGATTATAAAATTCTGGGATTAATAATCAAACTGCCTGAAAGTCACAAAATTACCTTTTGAGGGTGCAAGACTGGCACCTGGGTCTTACTGGGGTCCTTCGGTTGACACTGATGGCAACATCTCACCTAAGATATGAGATTATACAATAAAAACAATTGCCCACCGATTTATCATGATCCTTTCTTTTCGCTGTACGGACGGGTTTTTTATTCCCTGAACTGTGGGAACCCTGTTTGATGTTTTACCCAGTTGGCCACATCCTCCATCAAGGTACTCCAATAGTACCCGGCTACAACCCGGTCTCTGGTGCCTCTTTCCCGAAGGTGGTTCCTGGTACCCGGTGCATTGTGGCACTCGGTCAACACGGCCCGCTTCTCCTCCTCAGACATGACCACCATGCGCATGTACTGCTTCTTTGGCCCGATATAAAACAACCGGCCATCTAAAATAAAAAACATTAAAAAACTCACAAAAGGAAATCTATTTTTTACCTCCTTGGATGAAGAAAGCAACTATTGTATTAAACTCAAGCAACCACCACACAGTTTTATATGACACAGTTGTTAAAACAATCATCCCTTTTCTAGAAATATTAAGTTAGGTTGGAAATGTGAAAGATACAAATGAGATACTACATTTTTTTAAACTTTACATCTCAGTACAGAGCCATAACAAGTACCTAGCATGTTAGCTTAAGGTACAAACCTTTCATCACAAAGTTGCCGACAACACGCCGAATATCTGCTTTTTCTGTGTTACTCAAGCTGGGGTGAAAAACTCCATCAGCCATGAAGGCTTGAAGGTTTTGGAAAAAGGCAAATCCCCTCATCAGAAGCGAAAAAAAAAATGTTCACAATAAGCTACAAAGCGTTTACCAAACAGTTTTGACTGGATGGTATTGCCGTATTTCAGCGACCGGAAGTGATTATTTTATTTTGAGGCGTAGTTTCCGGTGCGCCTTAGTTTGCAGCTCGCGCTAACAGCCAGAAAGATGAACGCGCCTCCGGCATTTGAGTCGTTCCTGCTGTTTGAAGGAGAGAAAAAGATCAGCATCAGCAAAGACACCAAAGTGCCGAACGCGTGTTTGTTCACGTTGAACAAGGAGGACCACACGCTGGGGAACATCATCCGCGCGTGAGGCTCGCACACGCGCTAACACCTGGCTAACACACACACACACAAAGAAAAACACAGCGAGCTGACAGTAGCGACCACGATCAATGAAACTAACACGGAGAAAATATGAAACTAACGCGAGGAAGACTTAAAGATAAAGAGACTTTAATGTGAAGCTGATGCTACGAACTGTTTGGCTGAACGTGTTTGATGCATCACGATTATCTGCAGCTGATCAGTTCAACAGTTCAGTCAAAACGTGTCCAGAAAACAGAAAGATGTTCGGGTTTCTTTGTTGTGTGTGTGTGTTTTTTTTAAGAGATTTGCTTTGCTAAGAGGAGTTTAATGGAGAATAAGGGAGTGGGGGAATGAGGAGGTGGCAGAAGCAAGAGCTGCACAACCAAAACAACAGCAGCTGTTACACGCGAATAGAGACTTTAAGGCTTTTGTAGGTAAACAAAGTAGATCAGGGATATTCAGTCCTGGTCCAAGAGGTCCGGAGTCCTGCAGGTTTTCATAATATCCCATAATGTGTCCCTGCTGGACACAGGTGGCCTTAAATCAGCCTGTAAAGTCGTAAATGCTGATTTGGCCTCAGCTCAGGGCAAAGACACCACAGAAATGCCTCCAGGGCTACTGATGATGTCTTTCATTAGCCTGGATTTAACAGATTTCCTGATGGAAAACTCAGGAGATCCAGCTGAAGATGTTCTGGCTTCATGCTGCTGTTTTCTGGTTTCTCACTATATAAGAAACTTAATTACTTGCATGGATTGCAGTAAAAAATATCATTTTCACCTGAAACTTAACAGAATTTTACTGTCTTTGCCGTAAAATCCAGGTATGGAGCTGACCTGGGTTTGTTACAATAAACTAAATTTAATACAGAAAATAAATCTTAGTTTATTATTAAGGTTATGCAAACTCTATTTTTGTTATTTTTCTGTTAACATGTTTGAAAAATGACGGGTCAGGAGTAGGGCTGGACAATTAATCGAATTTTAATCCTGATTACAATATTGCTTTCTCACAATCATAAAAACACTGTAATCGAATAAAAATGTATTAATGTCGCATATATGTAACAGGAATGCATAAAGACTGTGTATTTATTTTTTTATTGCTACTGTTGTTTAATATATTATTTTACTCCTATACTTGTTTCAAATTTTTTTAGGTTGAGTTTTGGTGGTTCAATAAACACATTTTTTTAAATCAATGAATAATCATGTAAATTAATCGTGATTTCCATATCAATCAAAATAATTGTGATTATTATTTTTTCCATTATCATCCCTAGTCAGGAGTGAACCTGGAGCTGACAGTCTGGATGACGTCAGACTGTTGAATGTTTGCAGATGTGATGTGACTTGTATGTGTGTGTTTTAAATGTGATCACACTCCTCTGATCAGGTGTGTGTGTGTGTTTGTGTGTGTTTGTGTGTGTTTTCAGGCAGCTGCTGAAGGATCCTCAGGTTCTGTTCGCCGGTTACAAAGTTCCTCATCCTCTGGAGCACAAGATCGTGATCCGAGTGCAGACCACGCCGGACTACAGCCCCCAGGTAAACACTCGTACGTTTTTTGGGGACCGTGGAGACTCGGGTCGCTTCCATCATCCCCTAATGTTTCCGTGTTTGAGGTGAGGCGTTGCTAACAGGAAGTGATGTCATTTTCCAGGAAGCGTTTACGAACGCCATCACTGACCTGATCAGCGAGCTGTCGCTGCTGGAGGAACGCTTCAGAGTCGCCATCAAAGACAAACAGGAAGGCATCGAGTGACCCCGCCCCCTGTGATGTCACTTCCTATCGGCGGCTACCAGCTGGTCTGTGATCAGTCGGAGCCGATCAAAGAGCTCAAGCTGTAATATTTTTGTGTTGTTTTGGTTTTTTTACATGTAAACATGTTTGAATACCTGTGTTTACCATAAATGATCAATAAATTGTGTCCTGTTTGTTTCTTTCATTATTCATATGTTTGCACAAACTTAAGTTAACCTTCAAACTCAATTTAAAAGAGTAAAACAATCTGAATTAGTTTTTTCTCCATCCGTTCAGCTCATTTCCTGAAACTGAGATTACATTCTCAAAACTCCAAATTCATTTGGCAAAGCTCGTCTTTCTCCCGAAACTGTTCACTCCTGACTCTGAACTAAGTTACTTTCCCATGTAAATCATCAGATCCACCAACAATCAAAGATCCTCCTCAGTTACTTTGTCACAGAATAACCTGGATGGGTCAGCAAACACCACGGTTCACCTGCAGAAGCTCATATCCCACCCAAAACTCTTCACTCGTGTTAAAATGATATTTCTGTCTCATGCCAACAGTCAGAGCACCGTCCCTTTGCCATTATGTCAGCACTGCATGTCAAAATGTCGAGATGTTTGACACTTTGGCAGAGGAGCATTGACCTAGAGCCAGTTAACAGCCTTTTAAACTGTATTTCAGACATAAAGTCGTGGATGGCAGTGAATTTCTTGCAGCTCAACCAGGACAAAACTGAGGTTTTAGTCATCGGTCCTGAAGACAAGAGAGAGATAATTTCCTGCAAACTGAAGAACTTCAAACCTTCTCAGTGTGCGAAATCTGGGTGTCCTTTTCGACTCCGAGCTGAATTTTATTCCACACATCAGAAATCTTAAAAACATTGCCAGAGTTCGCCCATTTCTCTCTTTCCAGGTCCTAATGCATGCTTTGATTTCCAGCAGGCAAGATTACTGTAATGCCCTGCTCTCTGGTCTTCCCAAAAAGTCTATTTCTAGTTTACAGTTACTCCAGAACTCAGCGGCACGAGTTCTGACGAGGACCGGGGGGCGGGAGCACATCACGCCGGTTTTGGAGTCGCTGCATTGGCTCCCCGTGCGTTTCAGGATTGATTTTAAGGTTCTCTTACTTGTTTTTAAATGTCGTAATGGTCTTGGGCCTTCTTATTTATCTGCTTTTAAATTATGAGCCCTCGCGGACCCTGAGGTCCTCTGGTACCGGCCTTTTAATTGTTCCCAAGGTTAGAACTAAAAGACACGGTGAGGCCTCATTCCATCATTATGGTCCTCAACTTTGGAAGAACCTGCCAGAGAGCCTCAGGGCTGCAGAGGCTGTTGATGTTTTTAAGAAGAGGTTTTAAGACCTCCCTTTTTAGTCTAGCCTTTTGATTGGATTTGATTCGTTTTATGTTATTTATCTCATATTATTATCTATTTAATCTATTTTTATTTGATTTTTAATTTTGGTGCACCGGTGTGTGTATTTGATTTTTTTTTTCTTTTATATTTTATCTTATATTTATTTCATCTTATATTATCTGTCTCATTTATCAATTTAATCTATTTTTATTTGATTTGATATTTTTAATTTTGATGCGCCTGTGTGTGTATTTTATATATTTTTTCCCCCTATTTTATCTTTGTTTTAACAGTTTTAGCATAACTCCAGTGTTTCTTCTTTTTGGGGATCCTTAACTCTGGGAGCCATGCCTGCTTGGTCTGGCCTCTGTGACCATGGGTAGACTGGCTCCTGGTGTGAATGTATTATATATATATATTTATATATTTACAGATCTGAACATATTGTTCATTCATCTGAGTTGTGTGAAACTCCGTCAGTCAAGTTCTAGTTTATCATTTACTTTAACCAACTTATCAAATGCTGTAAGAGATCATTTATATTCACTGTATAAAGTTCCTGATTAATTATGAAAATTTAAGAGATTGTTATGAATGTGGCGTCCAAAGGAATGAAATGATGCCGACACGTTCTGGGGAGAAAACCACTGGACTGAGAATCAACAATCCGTTTAAATCAATATGATCCATCCACCTGGGAAATGTGCTAAAAGTAGGCAAACTGGGCTAAATGTAGGCCTAACTTAATCACTGGCAAAGTTCTACAAAGAAACCGAGACATTTACTACGACGTTTACAGTTTTTATGAAATGAGTGAGAAAAACGATTCTGTTCTGTCGGGTCTCATGGCTCTGTCCGAGTCTCATGGTTCTGTCGGGTCTCATGGTTCTGTCCCAGTCTCATGGTTCTGTCCCAGTCTCACGATTCTGTCGGGTCTCATGGTTCTGTCCCAGTCTCATGGCTCTGTCCGAGTCTCACGATTCTGTCGGGTCTCATGGTTCTGTCCCAGTCTCACGGTTCTGTCGGGTCTCATGGTTCTGTCCGAGTCTCACGGTTCTGTCCCAGTCTCATGGTTCTGTCGGGTCTCATGGCTCTGTCCCAGTCTCACGGTTCTGGCCCAGTCTCATGGTTCTGTCCCAGTCTCACGGTTCTGGCCCAGTCTCACGGTTCTGTCCGAGTCTCATGGTTCTGTCGGGTCTCATGGTTCTGGCCCAATCTCATGGTTCTGGCCACAGAAACACACACGTCCTCCAGATTCACTCTCAACTTTATTAGAAATGTTCAGTAAAAAAGAAAAACTAAGCAAAAAACACACAAACAAGGAACCAATCAGAGCGCAGCCTGAGGGTCACATGGCTGGATCCGTGTCTCTCTGAGCCTCCATGGCCCTCTGCATCTTCTCCACCATCCACACAGGAACGCTGAACGGCTTCAGCTCGTCCATCTTCACCTCCGGACAGTCCCTGCACATGCACGTTACCGTGACAACCACAGGGAAGCGATTTCAGCTGTGACATCAGCTAACATGGAGGAGGTGTCATGTGATAACTCACCTGTACTCTTCACTGCGGGACAGATCCTGGATGTCCTCCTCGATGAGCAGGTAGGCCTGCAGACACACACAGGGTCAGCGTGTGTGTGTGTGTTAGATACATTAACAGTACAAAACTTCAAACGTTTCAGAGACACGTTGATGTAACATCAGAAAACCCACAGTTCTGGTTTCCGCTTCCAAAATGATCAAGAATGTTTATTCAGCTTAAAAATAAAGGAAAAAGCTTGACGAAAGCTTCCTGAAACACACTAATACACTGAAATCATTGCAAAAACATGCAAGTTTGATTAATCGCCATCCGT
>JAVQJG010136862.1:0-21671 GCA_036024015.1 Craterocephalus amniculus | reverse complement strand
GCCAGCAGCAGGCGCTTTGAATGACAATGGGCCAAGCAGCGCGCATCAGCACATCATCCAAGCAACCCGACTCATCAGCTGAATCCGGATCAGAGAGTGAACCTCACCCATACACGTCTGATGAATGGTAAGCATTTTTTCACCGCTACTGTAAGTGCACATACACACACGCTGTGGGGAAAGGAGGGAAATGGATAATCTTTTTTTGCCAAAAATGTTCTGTTGTGAAACTAAATTATGGTAGCTTTTTGTTGTGAATGATTTTAATTTGCCACCAAAAACGTTTTTTTCAGCGTTGGTTTTGCTGTTACAGAAAAGTAAACAAATGTTTGGATGTTCAAGTTATCACTGAAGTAACAAATACTGGCATCCCATTTTTGTTTAAAGAGCTTTGTTGCACCAAAAGTTAATTTTCTCAGTTTCTTGGTCAGAAGCAGGCACTTCTGTTGCAAATGACTAAAGAACAGAAAATGCTACAAACAAACTTTTTTAGATTAGTAGATTATACTCCTACTTTCTGTAGTCGCCATGTTTCTGCAATCATATAACTATATACTGTGGGTCTTAAAAGATGAGCCAAAATTCTCCAAAACTCTGGCAGTATGAAGTTCTCTGCCAAAACAATAGAACAATAAGAAAGGGAGGGTTGAGCAAAGCATGCATTAATCTCTTTCAGTTTCACAAATATTTAGATGTTAGATATTTTGAATATTTTCAAGCAAATATTTAATTTTGAACTTTTTTCTATAAAAATGTCTGTACTCAAATGTTCAACAGAAGTTGCTCAGAAGCCAATCAGTGTGTCGATTTCATCTGTAAATTGCTTTTTGGCACAAAGTTTCATTCAGATTTCTGCACTGTACAAGCTGTAAAAGCTCAAGAATGCACGTTGACTGTGGAATATATAAGATGTAACTTGGTACTCAAGTACATTTTTCACTGTGTACTCTAGTACTCTTACTCAAGTAAATATTTGGATCATTACTTTTACTCTTACTTGAGTAACTTTTATAAACATGTAACAGTACTCTTACTTGAGTACAGCTTTTGGCTACTCTACCCACCTCTGGTGAGAGGCTTGTTCAGGTCCAATGCAGGAAGCTAGCAGTTCCATGTCTCTTGTGCAGATGTTCTCTTTAAAGGGGCTAAAAGCGAAATTCATTGTTTTCACCCTGAAGGAATTAAAAAATCTTTTTGTGAAGAACCGGGTGTGTATTTTCATCTGGAGAATAGCGCGACGTCACACAGCGCCTCTGTGTGTTGATCTCCAGCTCTGTGTTTACTAGCCGGCCCAGCCGCGCGTGCATGTACGGCATTGTATGAAAAGGCGGACACGTGCCCCCGTCCTTATAAAGAGCCGCCACAGGGCGGAGTTACGGCGCAGCGCCAGTATTCAAGATGGTAGAGACTCACAGCGGTAGAAGTGGGAAGCGTCCGACCGAAGACGAAGAGGAGCCCAATTACCTCCAATAAAAAACGTTAATTTCAAGGAAAGGGAAAAAACGTGGATTAATATCGGTCTGGCATTCCGAAGGTGGAGAGAGCGGCAAGACAGAAAAGGACTCCAGTTTGCTCTTCTTCTGGTACGTGACTCATGGAGCAGACTCCACCTCGTCCATGTCTCTTTTTTCCTCTTCCACAGACGGTAGCCACTCGCTGCTAACTGCCGCTGCAGACAGGCTGCTCCTGCTCTAAGAGGTTGCATCAAAATAAAAATGGCTTGCTTTAAAATTTTTATGTTTTGGATCATAACGATGAATAATTAGAATAAGCTGCGGTTCTTAGCTGAGCTTATGTTGTACTGCACAAGCACACACCCCATCATGAACTAGTCATATTTACTTTAGTTTTAGAAAAATATTATACTGTTTTTAGGCCTACATAATTTTAAACATGCTCTCTGTTTAAAATTAATAAATAAAGTAAAACTACATGAGGCAAAGAGGAGTTTTTCCCTTTTTTTAAAAAAAAAAGAGGGGCGTGGTTTTTCGGTTGGGGGAGAAGTAGAGAGGCATTGATTGACACAGGCTTTGTTTTGGTTTGAGACAGCTCCACAGTACGCCACCTAACGGCGAAAAAATTGCTTTAACAGTGACATGTCCTGGATCACACCACCGCTGGTAAACCAGCACTGCAATTCCACCTCCTTTCAGCTTCCTGCTGAGTTGTTTATTGCGGCCTGCACGGACTGTCTTGAAGCTGTGTACAGACCTATTACAGTCTGGGATGTATTCATGTAGCCATGTCTCAGTGAAACACATAAAACTGCACTCTGTATTCTTTCTGAGACCTGGTTAGCACCTGGAACCCGTCCATTTTGTTAGCTAGCGATCTCCACTGTTTTTCTCTCTGCTGCACTCCTGTCCTGCATCATCTTCTCTTTCTATTCAACTCCTTAAGGATTTGAAGTGTTATTTCACTGATAATTTTCAGTTTGGAGAGCACTATCAGTTGAGCCCAGTGGTAAACAAGTCTCGTTCCCATGGAGACATAGCATTACAAGTCTTGAAAGTGCAAAAAAATATGCAGAACATGTCCTATGCAGCACAGCCTTTTTGACCAGCATACAAATCCTGGTGAAAGGTGCCAGATATCAGGGAAAATGACAAGAGTAACCGACTAACAGTGCGCCGTATCTTTAACCTCCCTCCCTTCCTTAGGTGGTTAGCTCTAGGGTAGCTTTGTTAGCTTGCAGCTCAGAGTTTGATGGGTGTCAATCATCCCACCCTGCTCTCACAGCGCCCCTCTCAGCTCCTCCTAGTCAGCCATTTTGGGGTTTCTGGGAGTCACGAGACTCGTGACAGTAGCCTTCCAAGATAGAGACAGTGGGAACCTCCCACTGAACTTCTTTTCAGCTCATCATACACAGGTCACATGGTTTTACGGTTCGGGGTACTGGTTTGGCAGTCCAGTCCTGGATGAACTGGCTGGTCTTAAAAATTGATTCCACTTGTTGATCATTGTTCTGATTTGGATGGTGGACAATGCTACAGCATAAACAAACAATGTTTATTTGGCAAACTTGTTGTATACTTTGATAATTAGACTTAGATTGCTGAACACAATGAACACAGGTCAAAGCATTCACACTAATGACCAGTTCTGTTTTTATTGAGTCGATTCACACAACATCTGTTCATCATGTTCAACTTGAAGTCTTAAAGGATTTTCATATATTTCATGCTTGGCAGAGTTTAAACAGCGTAATGAACTTTGGAAAACGTATTCAATCTGAGGATCATCTTATCAGTTTAATATTTTATGTAGTGCAGCTTTTGTCCCTTAGGACTACTTTTTACAGTTTGTTTCATAACATTTAAAGCCAGATTTTCAGCAGCAAAGGAATTGACCACAATACCTCCTGTTGTTTTTGGCTATATTGCTACTAGGTTCCATTATCATAAAATCATAGTAAGGATGAAATCTTACTCTCTGACTCTCATTAGTGTCAGCTCAGTCCTTTGCACCCACTGGCACTTCTTACGTTAGTGTTACAGATCAGGATTGCTTCTTTGGTAAGTTACTTTTCCTGTTAAGAAGCACTACTTTGTTGCAATATACAGTGCATTTTGTGGTTGAGAAACTTAATAAAGACTTTTTAAATTACATGTAAAGTGATTTTTTCTGCTTTATAATAAAATATGGCAATGTTTTATAAAAAAGGGGATTTAAATTAAGACTATAAGAGCTGCTGTCATACTGGTTACAATCAAAAAGACAAGATAAAGCTATGATTTATATTGTGAATATACTGCAAAATATGTGACAATATTTTCCATTCGTGTTTGCGCCTGTATTTCAACGCACGAACGCTGGATGTTTACGCGCTTAATTTGGCAGAATTATTCGCGCAAATGGAGCATATTTATTTGCTTCATTCATGCATGAAAAAAAAACTTTCTGGAGTGTAATGCTAGCTTGTCACTTCAGTAAACAAAAAGCATGCCAGAGTGTGGTTAATATGATAGAGTTGTACCTGCTCTGGAAAGTCGGGAAACGGAAGGTGTCGGCGTATTTGGGTCCACCAGATTCTCCCGAGGCGCTCGGAGCTGGGTAAATTTCACCATCCAGGATTTAGCTAGGCTATGTCTGGATGACGACCGCTTCCGGGGCTATTTCGGAGTCTCCCCACTTACTTTCCTCCAAGCGAGCTCCTTCTTGTTCCTGTTTTTTTAGGACATATCAGTTGTGTCATACAGACACGGATGCCCACACACCACCACTATTCATGTTCCCAATTGTTCGCGTGTCAAATCCACTCGAGTTGAATTTTTTTAACTCGAGCGAATGGGCAAAAATCGCTCTATTCACGCGAGTAGGATGCGTGATTGGGGCTTTCAACACCGCAAATTCACCACAAATGCGCCTCCCCAAGCAAACGGGCATTAATTTGCGTCTATACATTGACTAAACATGTAATTATTTCGCACAAATAATTTTACTCGTGCTTGGTGTGAACGCAGGGTAAGACCTTTTTTTCACAATTTTAGATGCTTTAATCAAACATTAAGTTTAAACAAAAAGACAAAACATCTATACTGATTCTTTAGATCGTAATAAAAGAGATGGTCTAGTTTGGTGCCTTCTAAAATGCTGTTATGATTTCATAACAGTAAGCTTGGTTTGGCACTCTGAAGGTTGAATTCTGCTGAGTTAAAAGTACTTTACAAATCATGATCTGAGAAGTCCAGATGAGAGAGGGTTATATGACCAATAGCGCTTACTGAAGGAAGAGATGAGAGGCTAACAAGTGTTCCAAGGATACTTTTCCAAGAATATGATAGGAAATTTACAAGTATTAAGGTTTTATGGATAAAGTGAGTAGGTGAGAAGTCAATTAAGATAGATAGATAGATAGATAGATAGATAGATAGATAGATATTACAGAACAGGTAGGATGCAAGATGGATGCTGAATAGCTGATGGATGCTGAATAGCTGTTGATCAGCGGCACATTACTGAGAAAATGGCAAAAAGTTACACATGGTAATCAGTTATTGTATTATTGATAAGGGTGCTGACACATAGGTCAGTTTTATTTATTGATTATTTTTCTATTCTCTTCTCTTCGAGTCCTCTAATGTCCATCACTAGACAAAAGCATGACAAACATGAATGTTTTACATGTGAATGGGGGAAATCATACATCGCTTGTCAGAGATGTCAATATCATAAAAAAAAACACAAAGTTTCCAAGAGTTCATATTACCATCTGATTTACAGACTGATGACACTGAATAAGAGGTAGATTCATTGTGACAAAGATGTTAGATAACTTTTCTGAAACAATATGATCTGAATTTGCAAACGCTTGTTTAAAATGCTGTCCTTTTAGTAAAAAAAAAAAAAAAGAAAACATTGTAGTAGAGAAGTTCAGTGTTTTGCATGTTAAGAGGGACATGCCCGCAGGGGAGAGGGACATCTGTAACAAACCTTTCCAGAAGTTTCTTAACTAAGCATTTGCAACTTTTGTTAATGGCCCAGTATTGTGGGATCAATGGTTGATTTGACTAAAAGGGAAAATGTAGGGAGTATTCTTCAGGATGGATGATAGAACCATACCAAATAGCTACAGTGTATACCCATAGTTATCTTAAGTTAGAATTTTTTCATAAGTTCTTTTTTTCATAAACACTGCAGGTCTTCATGATAAAAAATTATCTGAGTGGGGGATCTGTGCCCCAATATTTAGCAACACCCCTGGCTATACCTTACACTGGGCTTTTATTTCTGCTGACACTCATATTCAAGCCAATTGAAATGACACCATGATAATCACATTCACCTTACTTTCACTTATTCCCCAGTTTCCTTTATATCAACATTGGTTCAATTTCTTTTATTTATTATCAGTGTCACTAATGAGCAGATTGTGTGCACATATAAACATGGTGTGTTCTGCAGCACACATACGGCTCAAAAGGATGCTGTTGAGTTCGCATTTGGAGAAACACAGGGTTAATATTCTTTGAAATAGCATAATCACTCATATGCACACAGATCCACATTTTTCCAGCATATCGTGCACAGATCTTCATTTATTGCCATGGCAATGATCAATAACATTCCCACCCTTCTTCTCTAATAAATCACTGAAGTCAGCCTCACATCAGAGTGCAGTGCAGGTCATATAAAAGACCATAGCATTAATATCCAAGATTATGAAGGACAACAAAAATAAAGTGTGGTTGTTACTTTTCTTTCCTGACCTTAACTGCTGGACAACAATGATGAGTTGGCAAATTGCTGTGTACGCTCAACTGTGCTGAGTTATTTGATTTACACGACATGAAGGCATGAGATGTAAAATGATTGTTCTTCATGTTTCTATTACATAACAAATAAGCTTTTTTGGTGTTTGATGTAAATTCAGTATGAGTAAATGGACAACTACAATATCTTTAAAAGTCTGCAGTTTCATGTTGAGTATTTAATTGGTCATGGTTTTAACATGAAAATCACAAGAAAAAAAGTCTTGTTTGCCACTTTTGAATATGCCCAAAACCATATGTAAAGACGTAAAAGGCCTGTCTAGTGTCATTAATCCTCACACTATTAAACTATTATAACCCCATTATGACAAACATTTTAAAACAATTTCAGATGAGACGTGAAACAGTTTCAAGAACCTGGAGAAATAATTCTGTTTGTCTTTGTTCATTTAGTTGTTCATTACCATGACCAGGATGGCTGAGAATATAGTTCCATCGATACAGATGCCAGTATCAGTAAAGCTATAAAGTACCTGTAGTCACACTCGTTAAAGTCGATGACTACCAGAACTAATCCCAATTTATTGATTGCAATGTTTATGTTCACTTGAAATTTTAGTTATGTTTCTTATTTTTATTTATATTTTAATTTTTATTTATTTCATCATTGTTTGTTGTAAAAAGCATCTTTCTATTCATTGCATTTTTTGTGTGGTAGAATTATTGGTATCGGTATTAGCACTGTGGCCTCACAGTGAGAAGGCCGCGGGTTCGAGTCCCAAGTTGGTCAGGATTCCGGCCTTCCAGTGTGGAGTTTGCATGCTCTCCCCGTTTATGCGTGGGTTCTCACCGGGTACTCCGGCTTCTTCCCACCGTCCAAAGACATGCATGTGAGGTTAATTGGGCACTTTAAAATTGTCCCTAGGTTTGAGTGTGTGTGTGTGAGTGGTTGTCTGTCTCTTTATGTTGGCCCTGCGACAGACTGGCGACCTGTCCAGGGCGTACCCCGCCTCTCGCGCATTGACAGCTGGGATAGGCTCCAGCACACCCGCGACCCAATTGGATTAAGCGGTTCAGAAAATGGATGGATGGATGGAAGTTTGCTGTGCAGAACATTTTTCCCCACCATGTTTTGTCCTGTTGGATCTCCTTGGGGATTGAAAATAAATGGTATTATGTTTTTCTACACCCTCAAGCCAGCATGTCTTGTCTCCAGGCTTATACTTCATCTTGTAAAAAGATGTTAAAATTTTTAAAAAGATTACCCAGTGGAAATTTACCATTATGACAGAAAATGAATTCATCAAATGTCATATGCCGTAGATGAAAAGAGATGCGCTGAAGGCAATGCATTGTAGGGAAAAAGAGCAAAAGAACAACAGAATTGTTGCTCTAACTGGATCTGAATGCAGAAATCCTGAACAGAAACTATGTAACAACACTGAATTTAACATTGTTTAAGTTTAAACGGATCGTGGGTTTTACGGATGCCATCATCCACACCAAGTTCATTATGTTCCATCATCTTTTATTCTGAATCAAGAGAAAGAAGAATTGATAGAAGTGTGTGCCGAGACCTTTTTACTGATGTTTATTTTGTATATAATTGTACTTCTTCCAATTTAATGGCAGCCTGTCCAGACATCTCCAGTATCAGGCAGCTGAAAACGTATCACTAAAAGTCCATGTTAAATAGGGAAATATAATCTAGTATTCTGAAGCAAATCAAAGCTGAACAGGCCCAGGCTCAGGCTCTTCCTCCAGACCCAGGCTCCTCTGCTAGCCAACAACTAATGTACATAGTAATTAAAGTCCTAACATTCCTTATTAACATGGACCGATATGGAAGGTAAACTGACTGACAGGCATGCACACTCATAAGAAATGTGAATGTGGCTTCAAAAAAAAGAAACTTAAAGGGAAAATAATACTAGGGAGGTAACACAAATGCAATACCTAAGACATAAAAAACTATCTGTACAAAATGTTCCTTGAGTTCAGGTCCTGCAAGTGTACATATCTGTTATATAATAGTTGTAACATCACAATCCCAATAATAAAGCCAAGACAAAATATCATCCCTAATAACTGATTTTGTATCCTTAAAATATGAAGTTTGAGTATAACAAGGACCTTTTCAGTCTAACAACTTAACTTATACCATCAGTGACTTGTCACAGGTGTTTAAAGCACAAATGGCACCTGAGTAACCTCCTTCCCACTACCGCTCTACATCTGAACTCCTCTTAATCCTCTTGTTTTTTCCCTCTTTATTTTTCTGGCTTTTTTTGATGGTTTGGACCCAGCACTTGTGTAACAAATACAAAATGTTGCCATGGATACACTCCCAGTGTCCAAGAAAAACGCAATAGCGCATCACTTCTGAGAAGGAGGACCTCTCCAAATCCCTGAGCTATAAGTGTTGCTTAATGTTAAATGATTCTTAAAGACTGATTTTAAAAAAGGGTTTTATTTGGTTTATTTTCTTTTGGTGGGTTTTCGGTTTTTCTCTCCTCCTTAAGTGTTTGTTTTTTTTCATAAAAATGGACCTTAATGTTTTCTCTGTTATGTCAATGCTGTCTCCTGTATGACTTTCCTAGATGAGCTCACCTACTTTTTGCTTCATGACACCACCTTACCAAAGCTGACGTCTGGTTAGCACACATGCTGGAGAGCTGGAGGTGTGGGTGGGATGTGGTATGGTGACAGTGTTTCTAAGAAAGTGTGAAAGAAAACAGCAAGGTTTGGAGCAAACCTCTGAAATTTGCAGTTTATATTTCACATGTGTTTTGCTTTATCACATCAAGTGCACGATGCCTCACTTTTAGTGTAATCTGCGATGCCTGTGTGTGTGAGATCTCTGATGGGAGTTTGTGCAGCTGAGGGACTGAGGTGTGGTGGGGTTAAGAGGTTAAAGGTGGTCTCATATTGTAGACTCACTGTTCCTTCCATGGAAGTGAGAAAAACAAGCTCTGGTCAGCCAGATTAGCACTGAATGACCAGCAATGATGTTGCACATTCTGCTGCATGTTGACGTCTGAACTGTAGCTACTGCCACTGATAGTTTGATCAAACTTTTATGCGGTTGCTGCAACTGGAACCTCCATCATCTTCACTGTTA
Source organism: Craterocephalus amniculus (assembly GCA_036024015.1). Classification (NCBI taxonomy): domain Eukaryota; kingdom Metazoa; phylum Chordata; class Actinopteri; order Atheriniformes; family Atherinidae; genus Craterocephalus; species Craterocephalus amniculus. The sequence goes on along the minus strand of JAVQJG010136862.1, from coordinate 12,338 downwards.
TTATTCACCCATTTGGCCAAAGCTTTTTTCCAAAACAGCTGAGAGAGAACAGAAAAGTAAGCAGGCTGGAAGTTACAGTCTGAGTATTTTTTTAAACATAAAAAGGGGATTTAAGTGTGCTTGATCACTGAAGAACTGTGCAGGATAAAATGCTGAATTTAGTTTGTGTGGGTGAGTATTTACTTTGTATGCATGCAGGATATAGGATATAAGAAAAACAGCTCTAACACTTGCTTGCACATGAAACAATCTCACTAATGTAAGGTCTGGTCTGATTTTACACGCAATATTTTAACTGCTTTGATCGTCATTGAGTACAAGTAGATGAGACAGACAGATTGTCTAGCTGAGATCATCAGGAATTTGTTTAGATATGGAGCATAAAGGACAACAGAATGATTAGATGAGTACTGAAATCTCATGTAAAGGCAGCGACAGCTGAACTCTTGTGGGAGATTTTGTACTTGTGTGGTACGCTGCACTCTTCTTCCTCATCAAAGCACCATGTGAGGGAATATCATTTGGGGAAGGATGTTTAACCATTAGAGACATGTAAAACCAATGTCAAGGTCCTCTGGTGCTGTTCTGGAGGCAAGCAGTGGCCCATAATTTCCCAAAGACTTGACATGATTCACCAACTATGAAAATGACTTGGTGCTGCTTTAAGTTACTCCCTGTTTAGAGGCACTATGCCAGGTGCACAATGCTGCCCGTTTTGCATGTGAAACCATTTAGTATGCCTCTCCCAGTCGAAGCTCAGATAGTTTCCAGGCAATTTCAGTCATACACTTTCTTGGAAATTTTACTGAGAAGTGAGAGACCAAAAGCACAAAGCAGCTGTCCATGCCGAGTGGCTGAACCTGTATTTATGATGTAGTTTTCATTTCAGAGCGCAAGACTTGGGAAGAGGAACATAAAAATAAAACATGCAGAAAGATTGCAGGGTTTTCAGGCTGCTGTATTTATTGTCAATTGTCCCACTATTTAAAAGGAATACAAGGAAGAAAATGAGTATGAAATCTAGCTTTCAATGTCTCTGAAAATCTGCAGCTACAAAGCGCTATAACTGTTGCACTGTGCTGGTGGGAGAAGAGTACATCTAAACTTTTCTGTTGCTATTTATTTTGAACTAAAAGGGCAGGGCATACGGTTTTTTAATTTGTAACCAACGTTAAGTCTCAACTGTTGTTGCTACAGTTTACTATTTTTAAACTCACATTTGAGGGTAAAACAGCTCAAAACACCCCTTACTGGTTCAAACCAGGTTCAGTTTTTCATGCTGATGCAGAAGTAACCTTTTGGGAGTCTCTGACATAACCACCTCCATCACGCCTACCTGCGCATATGTAAACTTCTGATAAGGCTTTTTAGATAGTTTCAGATTTTTACAGGGTGTCTATGTTTTTCACGTTTCGCTGTCGTGGTTTAGGAATTATGCTTTTGAGGGATGGAGGAAAAAACCAGACTGTTTTCTTTCAGCAAGGGTTGCAAATGGCAAGACGGTCTCAAGACTGCAATACAGCAAATAGCTGTTTTTGCAAAGTGCACTTACTGCGTTACTAAATAAATCCTCAAGTATTCACGAAGGGCCCACAGTTTATCCTGGCTCCTGCTGCACCCCCAGATTCATTGACACCTTTCAGTTGGATTATTCCACATGTTGCAATGGGTGATGCAGGATGTGTGATTGGTTATGTGGCGAGTGGAGAAAAAGAGAATTACAACTATTCTAAAACAGACAACGGCAACTGGGGAATTTCACCCCAATAGTAGGACACATAGGTCCAATGCACCAGGACAAGATGCGTTTGACATTCAACTAAAACAAATTAAAAAAGGATTCAACCACTTAGTACCAAGGGGAGGGAAGAACTGAAAGGGAAACCAGGAACAACCTAAACATGGATGAAAGTTAACACAATTCAAACCAAATTACAGCAAAGGAACAAAAGCAAACAAAAATCCATTAAACAGGCTGTACCATGGGACAGATCTGATTGTCCGCCCCTGGAACCTCCGCCGGTAAGGCGGGTGCGCTTGCAGGGTAAGGAGGCACGGGATCAACAGTTCTTAAAACAGTTAAAATGATTAAAAACCCAGGGTGAGACAACCCAGGGTCGACCAAGATAGGACAAGACAGCAGCGTAGCCACAAGCACCGTGGGATGGGACGACAGTGCGCAATCAACCTTTATGCCTAGAGAGAAACAGGCACGTTAGTTTATGGTTCAACGTAGATCGGGAAATTAACGTTCAGGGTCTTACCAGGTGACAAACCCCCCCCTCATACAGGAAGGAAGGAGGTCTCCTTCCTTGGCTGTGTCTACACAGCCAAGATGATACCGTCAAGGGATCAGACAGTCAGCTCACTTAAGCTGAAATTGAGACGCAGGCCAGTCCGGCCACAGCCAGCAGACCACAACACTGCAGGGAGATTCAGCAGGTGTAACACCCAGAGACCAACAAAGCCCAGTCAATCTGGCAAGAGATGGCACTTACCATCCAGAGGAGGGTCCAAGGCAAAATCAGCCAGGCCAGCCGCTGACACAGCAGAACGAATGAGGGCATGCTGAAGAGCAGCTGCCTGCTCTAATATAGAGGGCTGTCTGCTCAAGCCACTCATCACTACAACAGGGCACACCTGTTGCATGCCAAGTGGGAAGGGAAGGTAGACACTCTAGTGAGTAAGAGAGAGAGTGACAACCTGTCCTGCCACATTCACACTTTAATAGATGTACAGTATCATAATTACTGTAACAATTATATCATCAGCCATGATTGTTTTTTTTTTGTTTTTTTTGTAATGCCATGATTGTTTTTGTAAAGGTGTTAACAAATATCCCTGGGGTGAACAGTAGGCAGTGATGACTGGCAATCAGTAAATCTAAACCTTTTTTTAAATTCTTGCTAATACATACTAGGTAAGAACTCTGCCTTCATAATTGGTGTTGTCACCAATTTTGACATGAGTTGAACTGTTTCCTCTTAAAGTTTGAAGTGCAACATGAGACCTATTAGTTTGTGAATAAAAGAGCTCAAGATGAAAGTCTTATATTTTGTTATTTGGATATTCTAGCTCAGTGCAACTATTTTCCCTGAAGACCCCCTTCATGCAACCACCAAATGAAATGAATGAAAAGCCAAAGCTTCACCCATCCTGTGGTTTCTTTGGAGGACCCCCTTGGGGGTCCAGTAATCTCACTTGGGAAGCACTGTTGTAGCGGACAGGTATTCTGGTTAGTACTTGTACTTGCTTTTTTGTAGGAATAAGAAACGCCAGCTGCTATTAAATTATACTATCTTCTGCTCTGAGTAGACAGTTTTGGTTGTAATTGAAATTTCTGGTTGTGCCTGTTTTCTAGGTCAGTCCTGGACATTTTGTAGATAACTACACTGCATCTGATTTACTTAGTAATCTGTCACAATATTGATATTCTTCTTTAAAAAGCCCTTCTGACACAGACATCCCTCCAGGATGGTACAAAGAATGTCCTTCAACATGGTAACATTGCTAACTTTAACTACCTCATCGTTCGGCTCAGGCAGAAATAAGTGAATAAGTGTCATGACAGCATTTTGGGTCATGTTCAGCTTGTGCTGCTATGCCTGCTCTCCTGTGCACATGCTCAGTTCAGCCCTGGGAGTACCTCTGCTGCTGGCTCAGTGGCATAGCAGCTTTACCATACCATTCATTTTTCATCCTCATGTCATTATGTCAACAATTTGAAAATCGATCATTTTTTGTATAATCTATCCACCTGAAGCAGAGCTGTTTCATAAAAACAAATTTACACATTCAAGCTCAAACATAAACACTTACTGTAACTTTTCTCCATATGCTCGCCAACAGAGTCCAAATGTGGGCACTCAGACGTCTTGAGAATACTGTGAAGCACATACATACCTTTTCTCAAGTTAAAATGATGTAAAGCATACAAGCATTTGACACTCCAGAGCTGCTGAAGGCTATAAAATGGGATATGTCCTTTAACACAGTCAACTGAAGCTGTGTTAAAACCAGTATTATTCCAGTGGGGCTTAGATAAAGATTTTACTGGTGCAGTTGTGGAAGACAAGTATTAACATATTTCAGCACTAGCATGAGCTGTTAGTCTTCACAAAGATCTGCATGTTTGGTATCACTTAGTGCAGAACTGTGAACTGTGTTTTTCGGACAAAATCGGAGTCTCTGTGTTTTGTTAGGACAAGTCAGACAGGAGACTTCTGCCTCTAACATCTCGTGAACAGACTGGTGATCTAATGGAAAACCTTGATCTTTTATAAAGCGCCTGCAGATCCCAGCTGGTTTTGTAGCTTTCCTTTAATAGTTGAATCATAGGATGGCAACAACTCACTGAAACACATTTGGCTGCAGCAGTAGCCAAATGATTAGTAGAAGAGACATTTACACAGAATGCAGTTGGTTTAAATTCACAGAAAGACTGAAGGTCTGCGTTGTAAACATGATGGAGCAAAAAGAGCAGCAGATCAGAACGATCCATGCATCGGCTGTGTTGTGTTTTGTTTTTTTTTGTAGCTGATTGCGTCACATCTGTTTCAGTACTATTTCTGTGTCAATGTCAGAATGTGAAATCCAATTAAAAAAAATGTCCACATCCATCAGTACACTGGCATATTTGTTCATATATGACTAATATTCTATACATGACATCAAAGCACGAAACAAAAAGGAAATTCTTTGGCTAACATCTCTCATGCTATCTGACCAGCTCGCTAACATTAGAGAGAAAACTCATATAAATATAAATATTTATATATATTTATTAGACTTTGCGTGTGTCAGTCAGTCAAGCAAATGTAATTAGCATGGTAGCTTTCTCCTTTTCTTTCATCATAATTGTTTTTCATTTTTTTGTCTGTGGAAAATGCTTGATGATTTGTTTAATAATACTGACCATTTAATAATTTCAGACTTTCCTGCATGACTGTGTGAAAATAAGTTAAATTTTTCTTTAAAAATACAAAGATTAATGTGATAACCACGTCCGTATCTGTCATCAGATGCTGTCAGATATCCCATTATATATATACATTTAAGCACCATACTATTAAAAGTTTCTGAAATGGGTACTGATTTTTATTTATTTAATTATTGTTGTAAATCTTTCAAATCTAAACAATGTTTGGTTTTAGTATTTTTAGCCAAGTATCAAACTGTCCAACTCCTGAACACATCTGGAAAAGTTGGAGATAATTCTGTTAGTGTCAATGTGAGTATTGAGTATTGAGAGGACCACACAACCAGCCTCACTGCTTGAGGGCCCCATGTTATCAGCTCTTCGTGTATTTAAGTAAAAAAAAGTGTTGATAGAAAAGTTATTAATGTCCGCATAAACTATTTTTAAAGTTCATTGTTGATTTTAGAGTCATAAGGAAGAAGAATGGTTAGGCGTATCTCATACTGGGAAGGTCTTTTGGCTTATCAAGGTCAGAAAGGCAAAGTATTTATTAGCTCTTTCAGATTCATATGTGAGGTGGTCTGGTGTTTTTAAACTTAGACTAGGAAGATAAATGTTTACCAATGTACTGTCATTCATCATCAGAACTTTGAAGTATGTTTTGGAAGTTTTAAAGACAAATTGAAGGAGGTGTTTACTGTTCAGAGCAATTAGGGCCCCTGACCCACTGACTGAGTAGAGGCAAAATGAGAAGAAAGGAGGACAGGACTGATAAGCAGTGATTATTTGCCATATAAAATCTGTTTTAAGGCAAAGCTGGTGGTAAATGCGTTTTCCTTGACACAGTTTTTCTTCATCTTTCTTCTCCATCTTGCCAAAATGTAAAATTTAAGCATGACCCTGATACAGAAGCTGGTGCTTCTATTGTCTTCACAGTTTGTGAAGTCCAGAGGTTCCCAGCTGGATAACACACATAGGCTCATATTACTTTAGAGGACCTCTTGAAATAAAGCAAACTGATCTGAGGGTTAATGTTGCCATCAGTGTTGAGCTTCACAGTTTGTTTGTGTTTCTGTCTGGCTGTGTGTGCTGTTTCCACCACTTCAAAGACTTTCCGCAGCCCCTGAGGTCTTCATAGACACCATGCAGGTGTTTTTAGAAAAATACTGTCAACAGCATGTGTCTACTCATAAGAAATCAGGATCCAACACTTGAAAACTGTAAAACCTGGAAAGAAAACCACTGCAAAGAATTCAAGTTATTCATCCACTAATCACCTGTTTTAATTAACATCTGCAGGAATGAAGCGCTGGCTGTGGCTCCTGCTGTTGCTTGAACATGTGAAAACCTTTTAAAAGTTCATTGCAAAAAGTCAGTCACTTTCACAGCCTGATGCTTTGAGATAAAAGCAAGCTCAGGTCACACAAACACTAGTTAGCCATGAAGGAGTTACCCCCTGAGGTATCATGTGTGAAATAACTGAGGTCGGGAACTACATACTTATTCAGAGTGATTCCTCTATTAAAATCTTTTAGGACCAACAGAAAGTTCGATCTTCAGATAGACAACAAAGATCCCTGTCATGACAGTGCACCGTCTGTTGCTCAGTCAGGAGCAGATGTTCTCTCCGACTTTCTCCTAAACAGTGTCCGTAAGTTACACACTAACAAGAGTGGGCCAATGACTTCCTTCACCTGGAGAGCGAACAGTAACCAGGATGTTGTCTGTCTGGGAGACTGGATGGATGACTGCATTGCTGGCTGCTCGGCTGACTGTGCACCCACCTCTGACTTTCTCTTACCCTCCTCTAGCATTTCTCTTTGACTTGCACTTTCTGTCTCGTGGTAGGTTTGTTCTTAGCAATAAGGAAAGGCATTCATATCTCCTAAAATGTTGGAATCGTTGCAGGGGTACCCAACTATAATCTAGCTGTTAGCACACCTTTTATTTGATTGTGTTGCTGTCACATCATTCAGCAGGTGTTATCTGTGCCAATCAGTCTCACACACTTGGGCCAGTAGGTTTCTGCTCTGAGCAGGCTGATTTTACTCAGTCAGACTGAGAGATGGATTTACAGGAAGTAGTGGATGGTGCCAGAACACAGCACGTTTTACATCTGGGTTTTATTCTTCTTCTCTCTTTCATTTACTCTTTTCCTTTGGGTTAACTCGCTATTAACTTGCAACTGTTTGTTTATCGTATGCAGTTGTGAGCAAGAATAATTAAAAGAAATGTCATGGGTTTTAGCTGAAGTACTTTTTAAAGCTCTGATAAGATATGTGGAATGGTATAATAGTGACAACAATGGCTGTGGATACTGGTGAGAACTGGCAGCAAATCAACCTGCACATATGACTACTCATCAAAACTGGATAGATTCCTCTTCCTACTCTTCCTAAAGTCTACAATGATGTATTTTATTTTGTTCATGTTCAAGAGGAAGTGACTGTTCCCACGTTGTGCCATAAAACGGTTTACCAGTTGTCTGGTCAACCTCCTGCCTATCACAAATACGCCTCCAACTACAGAAGCATCTGAGTATTTCTGCAGATGACAGATCCAGTTCCACAGGAAGTGTTCAGGTCTGAGTTTCACTGTAAAGTATCTAGTCGATATGGGTCTAATTCAACATTTTTCATTCCAATTTAACATTTTTGCTTAACAGATGGAAAATATACTACATCAAAACCTTGTTTGATGTTTAAGATGCTCTTACATTAATAAACAGAATCCAGGATTAAATAAACTATTGGGGCATATTTACTGAGCAGGATAAAAGAATGAACTTGCAAGCTAATCCGGATGATTGCTCAATTCTGCATTCAAACTCTAGATGACTGATGTGTTTTTAAAGATCCTTAAGAGTTTGCAAAGAAATCTCTGCAACATCAAGGCAAATATGAAAGTGATGCCACACCATTCTGGTGCATATTGGTGCACCAAGTGGGAGTTTGCACACCATTTACACAGCTGGATAGCCCACCAGATGTCCTGTTCAGATTTAACTGTGAACACTGTATTTATCCCCACGTTCACTGCAAATGCAACATTTGGAAATCATTTCGAAATGAGGCAGAAGCCAAAAGGGCATCCCTGAAATACAGCAGTGGCATGACAAATCTGACAGAAGGAAACAAAAGGCAGCCAAAGAAGAGTTTAAGATCTTTAAGAAATCTGGAAAATTGTTTCTATACTTTGAAAACAAATGATGGGAAAGCTGGCTAAAAGAACTTCAGGATATTAAGGAATAAGTCATGATCTGATCTGCTTGCCACAGCTCACATTTAGGTCCACTTATACCTCGTAGTCACACTCATGGTACACACACAGTTTCTTGCATGTAAGCTACCTCTTGTTACTCCTCCAGTGCCAGATTGTCTGTTGCCACTTTCTCAGCGATCCAGCATCATTCCTCAGCTACTCAATCCCTGAATTTTTTACCATTTCAGCATGATGGATTTCTTGCTCAACCTTGTCCCTTGGTTTTATTTCTGCCTTTACATTAATAACCGTTGCCTGCCTGTTTGACCCTGCTCTTATCTTGCCCTATAACTTGCCTATATATTATAACCAAGTTCATAAGTCTGGATTTATGTGTTCAAAGAGATGCTGCCCATTCCTGATTCCCTGTTAATCTTCTTGATCACAGATTGGATATTGTTTGTTACTTGTTTACAAACTCTGAAGTTTAAATAAAGTGTTACCTGGAGCTTGCCTCTCCTGCAACTTTTGGAAATCTTTACGCCTGAACCCCAAAGTTGTTTAAACCAGATCCAGGAAACCAGTCGACATGTTATATATCGAGTCTGGATTGAGATAAAACCCAAACTACTCCTATTTGAATGAGGGCCAAGTATAATGGTTAGTTCATGTTGGCATGGACAAATAAACTGTCTTCTCTTATTTAACTCATGTAGACCTCTCTATAAATTCCTTAGTAGAACATATATACAAAGATTAAGGTCTATGTTTTACACCTGTGTATGTTAGTGTTGCCATTGAAAAGTTATTTTACAATTGTTTTTTTCACTAAATGGGGCAAAGCCAGACACAGTCTCCCCAGATGAGACAGGGTGGAAAGTGAGATGAGAGCAGGATGCCCCATAGGAAAAATGAATTGTACCATAGGAGAGTGGCAATTTGCTTAATTTCTAAATGATTTGTGTAATAGTGGTGAAAAATGAATAACTGTTAAAAGCTGAAACTGTGTTTTCTATGAAAAATGTCTTTGTGATACCAGTGTTTCATGGAAAAGCTGAACTATATAGCCTGTATAATTTATCTTGTGTGCATTAAAAAATTCAAATCTGATGTGTCTTTAAACACATCAGATGTGTGACAGAAACAAATGCAGCACAGTGAAACTGGCTGGAAATAAATTACAGGAATATAAACACATGAGTCAGACATGCCTGCATTATGTCTTTTTTTGTCATTTATCCAAATATCATTTACCACCATACCACTCTCAGTTAAAACAAAATGGTCCATCCATCCATCTTCTACCACTTATCCAGGTCAGGTTGTGGGGGAAACAGTTTAATCTGGAAAGGCAAGGTGTCACATTCCCTGACCTTTCTAGCTTGTATGGAGGGATCCTGTGGCCTTCTCAGGCCACAGGATCTACCAAAAAACTAATTTTTAAATGCATGTGTCCACAATCTTCTTCTTTCGGTCAGTAGCCACAGCTCATGACTGTGGTCAAGGACAGGAACACAGACTGATAGGAAATGGAGAGCTTCAACTTCTGACTCAGCTGTTTCTTCACCTTGAGACTAACGCAGAGCCCACATCACTGCGAATGCCACATTGATTTACAGTACCTACAAATCTCTGAAGGTGCATGATCTTAATGAATGTTTAGCCGTAGGGGCAGATCTGTCATATAAGGAACTATTACCTGTATCAGTCCATCTTCTATTGAATGTCTAATCCTAGATTTAATGTTAATAATTCAGTTAATTTGTTCATTCATTTCAATAAAACATTGCACTGTAGAGGAGGACTGAATTACTATAATTGAAAGCAATACAGAAAACATTTAAAAAGTAAGCACATTATTTCAGTTTGATGGTCTTAGTAAGCTTAACAAACCGGAGCAGGTTCTCTGTCATCCAGGTCATGCTGATACTGAAACAGTAAAAACAACTCAACGATAATGAGAGGAGGTACATGTGTCTGAAAGAAAACTAGATCTGTGACTTTCAGGATTTAGCTTTCAGATGAGTTGAAGCCTTGAGTCTATCAGAGAGAGACAGTTTTAAAAAATTGACAATGTTGAGGGGAAGGCATAAGGATTTTTTTCTTTACAGATATCTCTTAACATGCCCTTTTAACTTATGGCTCATCAAACGATGTTTTAATTATAAAGGGTCAAATAAAAAGGCTATTGTAAAGATAGTTTTCAGCAAAATCTTACATTTAGTCAATTTAACTTATGTCAGGCCAGAGATTGTTGCATCACATACCCTCTCATTGGCTGAGTCAGAAGAGGATTTTATTCAGAAAGTGAAGATATTATATGTGTGATTGCAATGCTGAGGCTGAACTGGAGATAGAAATGCAAAGGCAAAATCTGTTGGGATCTCTGTTTCTCTGTATTCAAGCACTGCAACATGCATGTATCAAAACCAGCTGCACAGGAAATAATTGACGATGGAGAATTTGCTTATTCAGCGAAGACTGTTACTGTTATAAAATTTAGAAAGACCATAATTGCATAGCGAGTGCTTCCAATGTAGCATCATAGACGTTTTGATGCACTTTCGAGCGAAAGGCTTTTTTGGGACAAAATAGAAAAGTCAGTTTAGAGAATTTTTTTCTTTTACTATATTTAAACTTGTTGAGTATTTGTTAAGTGCACAAGCAAAAACACACGATTCTGTAAAGTAAACTGTTAGGGAGAAGCACCGAAGCTGCTGAAGCAAACAAATCAACTAAGGTAATTTCATTATCGATGTCGCTTAACAATTTGGTTCTTTAACGATTCTTTTACTGATTCTCATTTAGTTGATGAATATAGTGCAAATGGCATTGTTTACAGGCAGGCATTTTGTATTGACATGAACACCTCTATCACATTTCACCATCAAGGGTGATTTCGTGCAAATATATAACAGCTGTAGCCAACCGCGCTGCAGGGTCTGTGACCAGACCCGGTTACCTTAGCTAAGCATCACAACAAGAGATATTAAATAGTTCACTCAGTCACTTCTAGCAAAAAACTTATCAGAAATGAATGGACTTTGCAGAATCCGCTTCTCGTCAGATGGTTCTGATAATGGACAGCTCATTGGGCATTATCCCTTATGTAAACAGATTGTTTTATGTATTACGTAGACAAAATGTTTCAGCATGTTAGAAGTATTCCCCCCTTTGAGCTGATCAAAGCATGCACGTGTTGCAACTTACCCCATTGTTGTCCGTTTTAGTGAAATATAGCCACATGTCAGACCATTTCACCCTGGACGACACTTTGGAAGTGTCTTGAGCCACAATATGGAGCTAGTTGTGTACGTGACGTCATCACACACATGTTTCAGACGTTATCAGAACCATAAGCAGGATTGTTTAGGTAGACAGATGAAGGATTCCAGGGAATCTAACCACTGGGAGACGGTTCTCTACAAGAACACCTTTCAATTTCCGTAGTAATTACTGCTCATTTAAGATTGAGAACACTTTGAAGAAAGCAGGTTTATGTCTGGAGGGCTGTTTTAGACCAAGCAGTGCACATCAAGCAGTCAAGCCGGGGTCTTTTATACCAGTTGTGCTTTAATGTAATATCTGGCTAACTTTCATGGGGAGGGGAGGAATGGAAACTGCTGTAATTATAGCAGTTGACTGTCAGTTTTGCTTCTGTATATTCACACAGGCCCATTTCATTTTACTAGCACAGTTACAGCAAGACAAAGGAGGCTAAACAACAGACAGAGTGGAGAGGGGGATTCTTTTTTTAAAGGACACAGCTCCTGGCATGTACAGAGCATACCCAGTGGCTGGAAAGGATAAAGTGATTCTGAATTTTGCGGTGTGTTTTTTCTCTGGGAAGACTCTTGAGAGAAACAGAGTCAGTACGGAGTAAACTATTAGCTTTAATCAACTCTAATCTATGTGCACCAGGGGTTTTAGTTTCATAAGAGAAATGGTCTGTTGAAATAAGCTGCCAGCGCACGATGCTGCTCAAACCTGTGTCAGCGTATCATCACATATGAGACCTTTTACAGACGATTTGCATGTCAGTGTAAGGAACTGGGCAAAAGGATTAACTACTTTGAAACCTTTGACTATTTATTTGTAAGTTACGAAGTTTATTAGTTACTTAATTTGAATGAACTTCAGTTGTGTTGTGTTGTCTACTTTGAAACCTTTGACTATTTATTTGTTAGTTACGAAGTTTATTAGTTACTTAATTTGAATG
>JAVQJG010136830.1:0-26719 GCA_036024015.1 Craterocephalus amniculus | reverse complement strand
CTGGACATTTTAAAAGATCAATTCAGTATTTTTCTGAACAATTTGGTCTCCCAAACGTTACATTTGACATCAGTGCTGATAATAATGTGATTTATTGTAGTATAGATAAGAGAAGCACTCTTTCTCAGATTCTGGTTTGTAGTAAGATGGCCGCCAATGATGCCATCCGGCATCCCGCCATGAAGCATCTAGCCTTTATTATGTATATCTATGGGGGCAGCAGCCTAAGCAGGGAAGCCCAGACTTCCCTCTCCACGGCCACATCCGCCAACTCATCCGGGGGGATCCCGAAGCGTTCCCATGGCGTAATCATGGGAACAAAAGTCTTCAAAAACTGCAAGAGTTTTTGAAACAATTATAAAGAGAGTGAGATAAAATAACAAGTCCAGTCATTCATTTTCTGTAACGGTTAATCTAATTCAGGGTCGCAGCAATTAGCAGGTGAGAGGCAAGTGCAGCCTGGACAGGTAGCCAGTGTATCACAGGGCAGACACACAGAGAAACAAACTAACCATTCATGCACACAGTCACTCATAAGGAGAAATTAAAATGATCATTTAAGCTATCATGCACATCTTTGGACTGTCTGTCTTGTCATTTTTAAATTAGAAGTTTCATCATAAATCAATTTATTAAAGGTTCTTCCTATTTCTAATTTAATTTCCATCCATCTGCCTACAACCAGAACATCAGTTTCAGTTAAAAGATGTCTTGGATCCTAAAATGTTGATTAAAACTGAATTGAGGGTAAGTGCTTCCTGTATTATTATTTTTCTTTATTATTTATAAACAGAAGAGAAATGAAAAGGGGAAAAGGAACAAAGAAAGTACAAGGAGAGAATGACTGCAAAGAGGATGATTCAAGAGAATACATGCTCAAAATGAACTTAAATAGTTGCAAAACCACTGCAAAGACAAACAAGAGCTGTCCAAGACTGCATTCTTATGGCAATGTTAAAAAAAATCCAGATCGGCTCTGAAAGACAACCCTAAATTGGATCTTCTTTTGTCTGTGGTAATATTTAAATGGAATCCCATCCTTAACATTTTGGATTATTCTGCAAACAAGCTAACTATATCACTTCACAGGAATAACAATACAACCACAAAGAGACTCAAAACACATTCTCATCCTCTGAAGTGGATTTGGCCTGAACTATTTTGTCCTCAAGTTCTGTCCCTTCAAAGAACTGATGTGAAAAATTACATTTCTTTAAAATACATGGGCTTGATCTGAGCTAACTGTCTTAAAATCCACAGTTTTGTGAGATACCTTCCATTACGTTTTAACCAAAAGGGCTTTAGATATCAGAATATGTCCTTTACTGCAGTCGTTTGGTTGTCCTTTCAACAGAAAACATAATGCTCACCACTGGTGTTAATTATTGGTGCCTGATCAGACCACCTCTCATGACTGACTGACTGACTACATATAGACTGCATTATTCATGCATGACTCACACACTTGTTATTTTGCAGAACCAGAGAGGGCGAGACACAATCTTCTCAGCATGCTTTACCCATACATTTTAAATGATCAAAACAGGCAAAGCTCACCAATATGCCCATAAAATGTTAAACTGCCGCAGTGAACACTGAGAATACGAGTATGAACAATGCCAAGATCCAGAAACCAAATCTTATCCAGCCAGTTATACGTGAAGTTATTTTATCATGGATCTGATCTAAATTTGATCATTTTGTTAATATCAATCAGCCTCATAGTCCAGATGTATGACATACAAGAAACACAAAGACTGGAAACATTTTTTAATACATTACAGCCCAGTAAAACAAGACCAGCCTCATCAATGCTAACCAACAAATATCACATTTTGACAATGAAACAAAGAAGGATTGAAAGAAGGATTGATGGCCAAACTGTCATGATGAATATTTGTTACCGTGCAAGCTTCATGTTATTACAGACAGATGGAGAAAGCTTGGGTCACTACTTTTTGGAGCATAGTTAGCTTCCAGATGTTCACATCAGCAAGAGAAATTAAAGTTACATTTAGATTGGGATCATTTTAGAGAATAATAGGCACACTTCAGTGCACTAAATTAGTTTGGAAGTTGATGATATGAACCTTTGGACAAGAGCCAATGACAATCATTCATCTGTTCTGTCTCAGCCTGAGCTGCTTGCTCACATTGAGGTATCCTGATCTTTATTTTCTCCTTCTTTAGAACAGAATGATACAGGACACATACTGTTGCATTTAATGGCTTTAGATTCCACAGAGATACAGTACCTACCAAAGTGAGTGCAGGATAGAAAACATTCTTTCAAACATTCTTTTCTTGTCTGTCTGAGAAAAAAGTTTCAACTAAATAATAAATATTCCCTTAGGAAAAACTAATTATCAGAACACATTTAAATTTTGTAAGTTTATTATTCAAAGTCAAATAAGTTTTACTTTTGAGTAAACTTTGTTAAAAATGAGTTTGTGAGATGGCCAAAAAGTAGATGGATTACAAAAACATAATTTGTGTTTAGAATAAATTTCTTGAATCTGATGTAAAAACAGAAAACATGATTGATTGTTGAGACTGGAGAAAAAAAAACAGGGAAAGGGATGAAATAAATCCCACAGGGTAACTACTGACCCTCAACTATTAACTTCTGTATGCAATTAAATGTTTCCCTGTAAAGATAGTTTATATTAGTTTATCCAAGTATGTGTAAATCTTGCACATCACCAGGCTGTAATAAGTCTTAAAATGTGAGCATCTTCCACCTTTCTGCCTCAAGTCTGTCCATATTCTTTCTAACTCATGACTCCCGATACCTGCTGAGCAAAACAGATGTTGGTAGCAGCAGGCGTTGTAGTGGATATGTTTCTCTCCTGAGAACCTGGCACTGTGAGTCGGTGCAACATTAGCCCTCTGCGCACAGAGACCCACAAACACATCAACTGGCACAGGAGCCAGTACTGTCGTAGACGCTACGTATACTTTTCTAACCACATCCTGAGACAGAACATAAGCAGTTCCCTCGCAGTAATCAGGGAGGTACTTGTTGGAGTAGAGAGCTGGCAGCAGATAACCAGGACTGCTGGGGTCCCTGTTGGGGGAGTCTCTCTGGATCACCCGACCTAGGTACAGGTCTTCAGGGTGCCTGCGTAGCCCCAGCAGATAGCTTCCAATGGCGGGGAGGTTGACAAAAACATTCTCTTTGGTCAGCAGAACAAAGCGTGCAAGAGGACAGAAGGTGATCACCCAGCGCAGAGCCTGCACCATCCTCTCTCTCTGGCCACGGAGGGTCGATTCTTCTCCACCACGAGCCTGGATCATGTCTCCATGAAGTTCAGACTCTCTCCTTATGTCATCCTGAGGCTCAGAATTCAGAGTTGATCCTAAAAAGAAGAGTATTTTCAATGGAAAGCCTTGGATCAATGTTTGGTTTGCCCATGTTCTCCTGACTGCAAATCTTTGGGTAAAATTAGCTGGAGAGCTGAAGACCAAGGCAAGGAGGAAGAGGTCAGAGTTCGTGCAGGTGTCAGGGTTGGGGATCGGGTATGCCTTGGAGATATTCTCCCTGGAGTTGCTTAGGTCTAGCTTCCGTGCTTTCTCCCTCACACCTACAACCGAGACATCAGTGTAAACCACAGGCGTGGGCTGCAGGAGGTATTCCTCGACGAAATCTGCTCCAAACAGTAAGGCGTGGAAGAGCAGCACGTTGAAGAGGAGGAAACACCACTGGTGAGAGCGCAGCTTGCACAGAGAGCACTGAAATATTTTTTTTAGAAAAGAAAGAAAGCGAGATACCATAAGTACAGCTGATCGAATTCAAATTAAAATTCGTAAGCCACAAAGGAGCAGCTCTGTACCTGCATGGCAGCTGTTTCAGTTGTCTTCATTTTCATCTGGTAAATAGCTGCAGGTGATGAGCGGACCTGCTGCTGAGGTCGACTCCACAACAATACCAGATGACAGACAGGGTTTCTACTTTCACGAAACCCTATAGTAGCTTGTAACCCTGCACCCAATCACCAAGTCAGGTCCTTATTAAGAGGAGCGTATTCTGCATGGTCCATTCAAAATTAATGGCATGTAGAAGGAGTAGCTGAGCTGAACCAAACAGTACTGTAGAGTCCTCTCCAGATAATACATTAAATTACAAGAACAAACAATAGACTTTCCTATCTTTAAAATATCAGTGTTTTCAATCTGACAAACGTATTCAAGATGTTTTCTATGGCACTATAAACTCTGTATAAACTGAACATCCCTCTCACCCAATATTAGCTTAAAGCCCCTTGCAAAAAGATGTAAGTTAGTCAGATTGGTTGAGATTTTCTGATATTATTTAATTTCAGGTGACTCCACAGATGGATGATGCCAGATTGCTGGAATTTTTTCCCTGTTTTTCATGATGAGGCCGGACAAAGTCCTCTTTCTTCAGCTTTTTTGCAGACACTTGAAGGACTTTGGTCAAAATTCCTGAATGTTTTTGATTCCTGCCAAATAAACAAAAGACCTATTAGATATTATTTTTAAACTGCACATAAGTTTGATGCTAAAAAACACATGCCAGTCTTGCTTTTGCACCAAAACCCTTTGGACTAAAGAATAAAATGACCAAATGTATTTACTTAGACACCTCAAGACTTTCTGCAATGATTTTTGGAAGACTTTGTTTATGGATAATAAACTAAAGAGAAGAAAGAGGTTCTTTGTGATAACTTTCAAATGTAAATAGAAACATATAGTATATACAGTATACTGGATCGGTCTTTTTGGTTATGACATTGACTGTCCAGTTGGAGAAGTTTAAACCCCGAGAGAAAGAGAAGGGAAAGAAGTTTTGCAGGACAAGGATCGTGTGCAACAGGGTGGCCAACAATGAAGCCTGTACATCAAATTAAACTTTAGGAGCAACCAGGATTGTAAGTTAGTAAAGTTGTTACAAAGACTGGTCAAAAGCCAAGTGTATAAAAAATTATATATAATCTGACATCTGATCTGAGACTTTGCAAAGACATGGTGTAACCTGGCCAACTAGCTAGAGAGTGTGCTGGTCTGCAAATAAATGTAAATCACAGATTAAAGGTTTAAAGCTATTGGCAGAAAGGAGAAGAGATACAGCTGACACAAATTCACCATGTTCATCAAATGTTTAAAAATTGGAGTTCATTGGGCCATGATAACAAGATTTAATGCTGTTTCAGCTTTTTGCTTTCTTCATAGTCCAGTGGTTTGAATTCAGCAAGAGCAAAATTAAGCTGCATATTCTATAACTTCAGATGTGTCTTCATGTAAAGCTCTGGTAAAACTACAATTGAAAAAAAAAAGAAGTAAAAAGGCTTATCCAGATTTTACACTTTTAATAAAATATTGCAGTAGCTTGTCTTAAAAGTATCTGTCATACCATGTGAACAAACTGCAAACTGAGTGAAGTTTCCCACATAGAACACTAGGTGGCAATAATGTGCCATAACGTTGAAAGTGTACAGTGTAAACTATAGAGAAGAAGAGGCAGAAGTCACGTTGGTAATAGGCGGATACATTTGTCGGTAGTTGTTTCCAAACATTGAATGATGGCTGCTTCCATTCAGAGTTTACTGGAGGAAATCTCCGGCGTTGAAGACCCAATTGAAGAGTTACAGAGTTTAAAAACAGCTCTGTTTTCGATACCAGTCAGCGCTTTGAGAGAGTCAGTGAGCGGTCAGCGTTTCGATGTGATTTTCTCTTTGCTCAACTCTAATGAAAGGTTGGTTCGGCTCAGTGGAGCTTGTTTACAATGATAACCAAACTGCTGCCTGTTATTTGCTGAGTCAGTGCCTATCAGTTTAGTCGCTAACAGTTAGCTGCTCGAACAATTGTGTAACAAAACAGAGGGAAACACGGACAAGCTAAAGCGGCTGCATTTAACTTAGGCTGGTTGTTAGCAAGCTACAATGCTAACAAGTGTACAGCCCAGTTCAAGTGCAGTGTTTTGTTTGCTTGTTTTCTTTGTTACTACGTTATAAACGTTATAAACGAAACCATGAGACGTATCTCGATAAACATGCATACTTTGTTATCGTGGCCAATTTTAAATTGTTACCCAGTTTTTGCTGTGAGTCCAGAATTCTCTCTTTTTAATGGTCAACTACTTATGTATGATTAATAAATAATAATAATAATAATAATATTGACAATAACGATAATAAAATTGAAGGAAACCTTCCTTCCTTACAATGTTGGCATTAGGCTACTGGTCTACTCAAATGTAAGTCACTTTGGATAAAACCTAAATTACTGTAGGATATATGTTATTTCTCATGAATAAAAATATGTTCTACTTTTCTTAGCCTCATATAGTTGAGGTTGTTGCATCATGTAAATCAAAATGTAGGTATTGAAAAACATTTAAGCAATATAAAGAAATACTGATTGTTTTTCCAATGTTGTTGAGATTATTTATTGACCGACAGCATTTTACCCAACAAGTCTTTGGCAGGTTCATGTATGTAATTGGACCAATGCAGATCAGTAACATCACTTTCAAAAGATTTACTGAACTAAATAAGTGTTCATTGTAAATGTAAACCAAATGATTAAATGGTTGGTAGTTTCTAATGGGAACTGTGTTTACAGGGAGCAGGTTGAGCTATGTGTGGACATCCTTGAACGCATCTTAATGGCCCTCAGCCCCATGCACCTGGCCCAGAACTACAGAGCAGAACTCCAGGGGGGTTTGACCCATCCTAATGACACGGTTAAAACACTGGCCTTGACACAGGTGGGCTGTGTGCACACAGAGAGAACAAAGCTTAATCTACTAAATTACCTTATGAATACAACATCAACAGTCTTATTTTCTTGTATCAGATTGGTCGAGTGGTGGAGCACCCAGATGCTATCACTGAAATCCTCAACAACCATGATGTTCTTCAAGCAGTGATCCTCAGTATTGGGGAGGAAAAGATTGCTGTGGCAAAACAGGTGATAACTTCGGCACTGAAAGTTCATTAATAAAAAATACTTTAGAGAAACTACAGCTTGTTTTGTCTTTTTTTCTCCCCTCAGGCGATTCAATCCTTATCTAAACTGGGTCACTCTAAACCTGGTTTGGACAAATTATTTCACAGTGATCTGCTGAAAGCCATGAAGGATGTGATGGCCAGAAGTGACATCATCAGATACAGAATATATGAGGTATCCTCAAATGGTTTCACCTTTGTGGCATACAATATAAGAGAAATATCCTTATTTGGAGTTATTTCTAATTGCAGCTATTTTTATAGATACAATGATTATTTTAGTCTACGTGTTTCCATGGAAGCAGCGATGTTAACTGAAAATGACTCCAGTGAAATTAATATTTTCTCTTAGCCTTTTTAAAAATATATATATTTATATGTTAATATCTATATAATTTTCTCTGTGACAAATGTTCTTAGTAAAATGGAAGTATTTGTGATAATGATTTAAAAGAGCTCTCTCTCTGCTTTCAGCTGGTGATTGAAATCTCATCTGTTTCACCCATTTCTCTTGGTTACTGTGCCAACAGTGGCCTCATTTCTCAGCTGATCAGTGAACTGACAGGCGATGATGTTTTGATCAGGTAACCATTTGATCAAGACAAACCTAAAACATAACAGCTGCATTCTCTTGCTTTCACAGTCTCACTTTTATCTTCTCTTTTTCCATCAGGGCCACAGCCATAGAGATGGTGACCACTCTGGCTCACAGTCAACATGGCCGACAGTATCTGGCTAAGCAAGGTATAATGGACAAAATCTCAAACATGATCAGAGGAGCAGAGACAGACCCCTTCTCCTCCCTTTACCTTCCTGGTGAGTGTGTTTGAAAACTACTGTGAAGTTGACCACCAGCTGAAAATCAGAAAATCATGCATGACTGAGATTAACGTTAAATCCTGATCTAGATTTTTGTACATGTTATATGGATAAATAAAGTTTAACTAGTGCAGTAAATAAGCTTTTTCAGTCTCATCATAACACGAAGAGGCGCCATTATGTGAAATTTGATTAACGTTAAAGGAAAACAAGCAGCTCATTATGTGAATTTTACTGCTTTCAGGTTTGGTGAAGTTCTTCGGGAACCTGGCCATTATGGACAGCCCACAGCAGGTTTGCGAAGCCTACCCAGCCTTCCAGAACAAGGTGTTTGAGATGGCTCTCGATACTGACCCCGTGATGATAGGGGTCGCCCTGGACACTTTGGGATTACTCGGATCTACAGTGGAGGGGAAGCAGGTTCTGCAGAAAACGGGTAGGTCTGGTATCTTTGTAGGACTTCATCCACTCCTCCAGAAGTCCACAATATGTTATACATGTTCTTCAGCCGCTTATAGGAGAGATTTTGATACAAATTGTAGGAGTCATCCATTTTTATTCCCAGTTTCTTGATTTGTCTTTCAGATATGAGCAAAACTCGAAGTTAATATCTGTCATATAAAGCAATGACAGTCTGTCTCTTTACAAAGGGGAGAAAATAATACCTGTTTTAGTTAGAAAAGGAATTCTGAAATGCCCGTTGTTTAACTTGTGTTAGTTAAGCTCAGGTGGAGGAAGGTGGTACCGGACCATTCATAAGGTTTTATTTGCTGTAATTATCATTGATGCCGTAGGATCTCAGCTAAGAATATTCTGTTTTCAGGAGAAAAATTCAAGTCTGTTTTGTCAAGAATGAGCCAGCTTGCCGGTTCTGGAGCTACTGAGCTCAGAGTTCGCAGCTTGGAGGCCATATCACAACTTCTCACCTTACAGGTATTTATGTTGACATGTGTATATCTACATGCAGGAATTTCATTTTATTCCACACACAACATTTTAATCAGTTTGTTTTTCTTTTTGTTTTTCCACTTTTTAGCCAGAAAATCAAACAGAAGACCTTTTGGCCCTGACAGAGTCCTGGTTCCACCTGCTGTCTAACCAGCCAATGGACATGATTCGCAACATCAGCACTCAGCCTTTTCCAGAGCTGCATTGTGGGGCTTTACAGATATTCACTGTAAATATTTCCTCTCTTTGTTACTGACTTTTTTCATCTGTAAAATGAAGAACTGCATCTGATAGTGAATTATTTATTATAATTTTACTTATGAATCTATTTTACATAAGCACAGGTCATGAGCACTACTGGGGTGATGATTGAGTTTGTGCGTTTGTGTGTGTTTTCCAGGCCATTGCCACTCAGCCGTGGGGTCAGAAACTAATGATGAACACTCCCGGGTTCATGGAGTTTGTTTTGGATCGGTCAACCGGTCAAACAAAGGATGCCAAAGATGCCAAATTCGAACTGGTGGGGTCACTAATGGGCTCATCAACAGCAGCAGAGATTCTGGGCAGCCAAAATTACATCCGCCTGAAGACTTACCTGAAAGAAGGACCTTACTATGTTTCAGCAGTGGCCTCAGTCAGCACAGAAGGAGCAGACTGATTGAAATAAAGTCATGTTCTCATCATGAGGTCTTATTATTGCTTAATTGATTGTGTAACAGTTAACATACCAGCTTTATACTCTACTGTAATATCAGCCTGTGATTAAAAATGTTGATAATTTTTACTAATTGAATTTTGGTGTTGCTCATTAGGTTAAAACCTCTTTCATTATAGATTTCAAAATATAGTATGGATCCGCAAGAGTTTAAAACTTAAAAGTGCAGTAAAATCCCCAACATGAAGATGGTTCAAAGGATGTAAAAACTAATAAGTAATCAATCTTAATACTTGTTTAGTATTTATCTTCACGCATTCTGTGGCTGCGGTTACATTTAATCAGGCTGCCTTACAGTATTTGTTTATTCAATTCAGATATGGTGCCATGATTACTTAAATAACTCGACAATGCAGTTTAGCAGAGTATATATGGTTTGTTGCTGTTTAGTTTTACATGTTTGCCAATTATTTAAGCAATAATCACTTCAGAAAATGTTTTCAGAAAACTATTTTCAACCATTCATCCTCCATTGAGTTAAATACATGTCATGGTTAAAGTCTGAACTAGTAATTCACACAGACCAGGCAAAAATACAACTTTATTAATGAAACATTGCTCTCGAGATTTACCATTTATCAGTTCAACTTCTTATTTCTAATGGGAGATAATTTTTCTGTTGGATATATCTTTTTCTAAATAAACATGTATGAAAAACAATTCCACAGCTGTTCTTTCTTGATCTTTCCAGTTTTGCACATATTTTTAAAAAAAAAATCCCATTAAAGTTAAGTTTTTAAATTACCATGTTCCTGCTCAAACTGTCAGATACAGACTCCATGAGGATGGTAGAAGAAGAAGGGCCTGACATCTATGAGAGGGACCCATGCTCTCAGCTCATAGTCATGAAGTTATTGGCATTTGATCCATCGTTTCATTCATCCTGACCTGAATCCATCGAGCTGAAGCCACTTGTAGACTTCTCCCTTTCTGAGCCCACCCAGTAAACTAAAGACTGTTTCATGGGACATTTCCTTGCATGTGGTAGGGTTTGACATGATTGTTCCTAACAAAAGGTGGAAAAATAAGGTAAGAGGGCCCAAGCTTACGAGGAATGAACAGCAACACGGGGAAAGTGGATGATGGTGAAGGAAGAGTATCGACTGAAAGTTGTAAGTTTATGTTATAACTGCTTCTCAGGGTTGTTTTAAAATATAATAATCTCACAGTGTCAGTTTAATGATTACACTGATTACTAGTTTCTTCAAGACATACAGGATTATATAATGGAATGCATGACCCTGGTTTTTAGATCAACTAGTTTGATTTAAATTAAAACATGTTCTTTTTCCAAAGCAACAAGAGAACTCTAGAAGGCATGGAGACAAGTGTCTGATTTAGATTTCCTCATGGTTTACAAATTTAGCCTCCAGTTTATGCACGGATGGAAGGTCGAGCTCAGGCGGTCGCCAGATGGAGACAGTGACTTCCTGGTGGAAAGGTCCATCTTTGCCCTAAATTTAGCAGGACAGTTTGTTCGCTCCTGCACATGCATGCTGGAGTTGTCTTACTGAGGGTTGTACACAATCCTCTTGTATTCTAAACTTCCACATCACATTGATCATAAACTCTGTGGTTGCGGCTAAATGTGAAATAAACAACTTTATTTGCTAGCATTTTGCCACAGTGTGATCATTTTAAATTAAGCCCTTTCAGATTTTCTAGCCCTTTCCTCTAACTCTCAATATAATCACCACATCACTTGAAAAATTTTGGTAAATTTAATTTATTCATCTCTTGAGTTGGAATATCACAGACCTATATGTTTCATTCATCCAGCTGTAAGCTTTCCTGCAGTTAGAACTGGCTCATGTCACCTTCTCCGCTGTGAATCATATCACTTCTCCCACGTCTTCTCCATACTTGCTCCAGTTGCATCATCAAATAATCAAGTGATTATATTAAAGAACATTCAGTCTTTTTGCCGTCTATGTGATTTTCATATTTCATATTTCGCATTAGGGACCTAAGAGATGAATAACAGGGACAAAAATGCAGTTATTGCCAAAGAAAGTCACATGTAGCTGCAATGCTGTTTTCTTTAGATGACCAACAGGCGGCAGAAAGTAGGAAGAAATGCAAATTGCACTGATTGCAACTACATATTCAATCTACATCTGTTCAGTTTTATACACATATATTTACGTATATTATTTACATACATATATTGTAAATGCTGTGGTTCCACCAGAACAGGGGGACTGAATGATTTACAATATAAAGCAAACTGACTGATATAGAGCCACAATCAAAGAAAATTATATGCCTGTAGGTGCTAAACACACCAATAAAACCAAAGACTGGTCTGCAGATGTGTTTAGATGAACTGAATGCCAGGTTATAGGTTTTTTCATCAGGACGGTTCACTGTAACAAGATGAGATGCAAACTTGTCTGTTTTCAGTCTTGTAGCTGATCAGTGTAGTCTTGTTATAAATAACTGTAGTTGAAATCCCTACTTGTTTAAAAGGAAATCTGCTGAAAATACAAAGCTGAAAAGACTCAGAGCCTCCAACAGATGGAGCTCATCTTTCTTGCTTCTGAACAAGAGTTGAGTGATAATTCAACAGTTATGCTCTCTGCTGCAGACCTGTTTTCTCTCCATCTTCCACAATATTTCCCCTTTAGACGCAGCCAGCGTGATTGTGTGCTCCCTGACAAATGAGAATATACACTTGCTTAGGTTGTCATTTTAAACAGGTCACAAGGCATCAGTCACTTTGCCTGCAGCCCTTACTTGCGTAGGCTGAGAAAAAGAAGGGGGGGAAATCCCCCTCCAAAATGCACCTGTATAGGTGAGACAGAAGTGCTGGGAAGAATCACTTTCTTTTTTCACCAGAGCCCACTCCTGTCTGGCAGGTCGCCCTCCAATGCAATTAACCCAGGAAGACGACTTCGTAAAGGGAGACTCAACGCCGACCATCGCAGCTTTCCAGTCCGACGGAAGCGCCGGATCTCCGGCCAAAATGTGCAGCGAATGCTACGTGAACCAGACGTTTGTGAACGACGATGGGACCGTGAACCATCAGAAGCCACGGTAAACACTCAGACACGCAACTTTCCCCTTGTTTGTGTCTGCCAAGGTTTGTGCACATGCTGTATCTAACAATAATATTTGGAATAATAACTTTTATGTTTTTAAGACAAGGTTTGTGCAAGGTTTTTGTCATAGAAAGTGTAAAATATCTTAAATTTGGATCCTTTTTATCGTATAGTGTAAAATATGGAGATGCTTGCTTGTTTTTCATCCATACAACCTCTCTTGTCAGCACTCAGCTCTTCACTGACCTGCTGTCTAAACATAAGAGCTTACAGATCATATATTTTGCCCATAGTTAATATTATTGTAATGAATCATATATATTTCGGCAGAAAACCTAATTTATTTGGCAAATCTTTGAACCGAAAAAGTTAAGAGACGTTAAAAAGATGAGCTCTAAAGGTGACTTTTCACTCAGCAACCATACTGTGGTCTCTTTATTTGTCTTCCTGAATAAGTCACAAGCTGTGTGCACGAGATCTGAGTGCTGTTGGGTTAAGTTGGATTTCAAACAATCACAAGGGAAATAAATCCTTAATCAATTTTACAATTACTCCAATGAGCAGGATTTTAACAAGGTGCTGAAGAGATGAGATGTGTTTTTTTCAGTTTCTGTTTTGTGGATGATGTACTCTGTGTTTCTATGAGACTTGAAATAGCACCTTCACACTAGACCATCAACAATTAAGTCATTATGTTAATTAAGGGGAACATTTAACTATTTATTTTCTGCAGCCGATGATTTGACTGATATTGAGACTCGTCCATGCGTTCACTTTAATTTGGAGTGTCAATTTTCTAAATGTACTGTTTCCCTTTTACATGCCTTTCAGACCCTAACATCTGAGTCTCAGAAAAACCTTTAAAGTAGTTTATTCCCCACCGGTTCGTGAAAAGGATTAGCTCTCACTGTGTCAGTGTTGGTTCTCAAAGGGTACTCAGACTTCCTCCTACAGTCCAAAAACATGAACGTTAGGTTAATTAATGATTTTTAATGAACTCTTTGGAGTGAGAGTGACTGTGCACATTTGGTTGTGTCTTGGTCTCTGTGTTGGTAATGGACTAATGATCTGTTCATGGTGCACCCTGCTGCCGGGGATATGCAACAGAAGTCCTGGGAACCTGAATATTATAAATTGGGTATACAAAAAAAGGGGTGGATGAAGGTCAGAATTAAGTTGATTCGTTAATCAATAACAGCAATAATAAGGGGTTGTGCTTGTTTGTTTAGTTGATGGAATAAGTACCCTGTGCTTAAGTACTTTATTCCAAA
The DNA here is from genome assembly GCA_036024015.1 of Craterocephalus amniculus. NCBI lineage: Eukaryota > Metazoa > Chordata > Actinopteri > Atheriniformes > Atherinidae > Craterocephalus > Craterocephalus amniculus. The sequence continues at coordinate 12,954 of JAVQJG010136830.1, read as the reverse complement.
TGGTTTCACTGGTTTTTGTAGATGACTACTGAGGAATGGAAAGGAAAGGAAATCCACTTATCACTACTGTTGACATATGAGTGGTAGATTCATGTTTGGACACTGATGCTTTTCAATATAGTTTTCTAGAAGTGATTAAAATTTAATATAATTGTTAATCCAACAAACAAAACCTGTTTTTAAAAGGAAAAAGAAGCCCTGAACTTTAGAGAGAATGTTAGCTTTGCAATTTCTAGGTATACTTTTAGAAACAGAGCATTAGCGAGAAGACGTTAAAATGCTTATGCATATTAAATTACCACACTGTTAAAAACAATTACTCTGTTTATTGCTGCATCTGCTGCAGGGTGATAAAGCAGACATTTCATATACTGTTTCTCAATGAACAGATGTTGATTGCCTCTGACTGTATAACACAGTATTCATTTTTGACCGTATCTTCTTTCATTTTCTAACCCATGATTGTATCTGTAAAAGCTCACCATTTCATACTTTTACATCCCATGTTTTCTTTCTCTCTTTGCTCCCTCTCTTTCATGCTTATTTAACCATCTCTTATCCTTCCAGCTCCCTTTACTTTTACAAACTTTTTCACTTTTTCCCCCCACCCTTCATCTTTACCCTTCACCTACGTCTTTACGTTTCTTCTCTCGCTCCTCCAGCTCCTCTTCAGCACCAGTGAAGGCCAAAAGCAGCAGCGACAGTGGAGTCATCTTAGACATCTCATCTCTAAAGATGGAGCAGCTGGAGAGCGAGGTGCCTCCACTGCCGCCCCGCTTCCGCTTCAGAGACCTGCTGCTCGGCGACCAAAACTTTCAGAACGATGACAGGTATTCAGCATCGTGGATATGCAGAAAAGCTGTGGGCCTGAGGTGTTGTTTGTCACGATCAGAGACATCAAATAGGGAGAAAATTTTCCTAATATTCTGGTTAGAAATAAAAGACCTACTTTTGACTATAAAAAGAATTGAGGAAATATTGGAACGCAGTTGTTATGGTTTACTTTTTCAGCAGATTGCAGTGTGGTACTGCATCCCTAATCCAAGGAATTCCCTGTTTTCCCATTTTGACAGCATTTGTTTCCATTAAAAGCAAGGTACAGTAAAAGCCGCAAGCCACTCCTCATTTCACTCTATTTTTTCAGGGCTACGAGCAATAATAAGACTTTCATGATTCATGCAGAAATGAAATGATATAAGACAGAAACTGAGTCACTTCTACTGAGCTTTAAAGTAAATATTTTGTTTGACATCCTTCCAACACAACCTGACCAAGTTTTTCTTATCATTCCTTTAAGTAGTCTTCAGTAGGAGTAGTTCCTCAGGCTTCTTAAAAGACATTTTAAGCTCTTCTTTAGATGTTAAGATGTCTTTAGATGCTGCCTTTTGTTCATTATCAGATCCGGGTTTTGTTTCAGGTTTGTGACAGGATTTTTGCAGGTTTTTTGTATGTCTTAGCAATGTCATTCATCTGTTTTGTGTTGTTGGTTTGGTTGGTTTCCTTCTTTAGTTCTCTTGACCTCCAGCTAATAGCTCTTTGGAATCATTTTGCTCTGAAAGCAGTTTTTGCTTGTCAGACTGTATCATTGGTATTTTCTGGCAGTTATGGAAGAAAAACCCAAAAGACTTTCATTACTGATTACTTTATCTAATTACAGCAATGATTGTCTCATATTTTTTTTACCTAAGTATTTGTTGACATTTGAAACAAATGTCAACAAATGTTTCATATTGACATTCGATCCACCTCTGTGACTGTGTTTTCAGAGGTTTTGTATTAACATAGGAATGAGTGTGCATTTAGTTTTCACCCTGTCTACTCTATGCAGTCTGAGTATGCACAAGTGTGGTGTGGAGTGTTCTCCAGATTCAATGGGAAATAGAACCGGAAACATAGTCCAGAGTTTTGGTGCTGTCCATGGTGCTGAAAACAAGGGAAATTTCTGACGTTGTATGAGTGCAGAGTATAATTGTTAAGTCTTTGCTAATTTTTGGCACATGAAACTTAAAAGAACTTGTGGCATAATTCATGATTTAAACTGTGAAGGAAATCCCATCATTGGTCTGTTTGTTATCCAACTTTTTTATTTTTATTTCTCTCTTCTTTTGCACCTTGCTGGAGCAATTCATATTGACAGGCCGGATCAGTAATGATCTGTTCTGGTTCTTTGGTGTATGCTCAGAACAGCACCACATATACTAAGATGCACCTAAGCAAAGTCTCTATGACAAAAATTTAAAAGAAAAGTGCTTTTAGAAAAAAACACATGTTCTAAACAGCTCTTAAATACAGTTCTGTGTACATTTTATGCTTCTTCAAATTGGGTTTTTCAATGATCAAATGTCATTTTTCCATGAATATGTCTCACATTGCAGTGGCTGTTCAATATTTATTATATGATGAGAAAAAACATGCTCTGCCAAAGCTTTTAAGTAAATATGACCTTTACCTCCAGCTGTCCTCGCACCATCGTTGTTTTCTCCTCGATAAAGTGGCCCACATTTCCTGCTCCTATTTTCAGCGGTTATTATCGTTTTCCTGCTCAGCCGCGGCCGATGAACCTGCCTCCTGTTTGCGGTTGATAGTGTTGCTGGAGGTGAATGATGCGTCAGGTTATGTTTGCAGTGGTCATCCTGCAGGTCTGTGCAGAACTGTGTCATTCAATTTACAAATGTCACCATCCAAATCTTAACAAGGTCATCCATCACTCTGATGTCCAATGAGTAGCAGCAAAATATCAGTTTTAAACAACCCTCATGCATTACTGCGTTCTGTCTGCAGTGTAAGCTTTTTACATTTTTTCCCATTTTAAATGCCGCCATTATCTTACTTCTAAGTGAAACCTTTATGCGCTAAATATAGAAAATTTTTAAAGCAGAATACCGAAGAGAAAAATGTCTTATTTTTTCCACAGGCATATGCCACAGTATGGGGGTGAAGTGCGCACATGTAGCTTGGAAAGCCACATTAAGTGGCTGTACCTGTGTGGGCGAAAGGGGCTCAAGTGCAGCGGCCGATTCCGGTACTTTTCAAAGGCACTGACTCACGGAGGAGGTCACTTGTGAATTAGAGTTTCAGACTTTCTATGTTGAGAGCAGACAAAAAAGGTGGGAGGTACAGAAGAGAGTGGGAAAGTTTCTTTTTCTCTGACTGTAAGCATCACCTGCCTCCATGTCATCAGAGAGCTCCCACAAACAGAAATGACAGCGAGGACATGCCTCCAGGCTCTGTTGCTTCTAAGTCATTCAAAGATAGACAAAGCTGTTTTTTCTCTTAATTCCCCAGTAAGTTACTGGGAATGTTTTCAGCCTTGACAGGTGCTGCAGTTCTGTTGGAGAGGGCCATGCTGCAGCAGCATCAGTTAGGGTTATTCCTGTCATGGTAACGTTGCTGTGGCAACAGGCCCGCGCACCAGAAAAAAAAAAAAGAGAGAGCAATTGTATACAGCTCTAAAAATATTCTATTTCCTCACAATAAATGATTAATCCAGCACAGTATATGTCTCACGGCGCAGCTTCATACTTTAATCAGTGCGTGTTTTATTTTCTTGGGTTGAAAATAATCATTTAGCGAGAAATTTAGTTCATGCTGTGTTATTTTTGAGCTGAAGGGATGTGCGTTGGTCAACGAGCCCCATACTGGAAGAATTAGGACTCTCTGTGCGACATAGCTACAAGTGTCCTGCACAATGGATCCAGTGATCATCATCCGCATGTGGATCAGTCCAACCGTGTGCGCCGGGAGGTCAGAGCTTTTTGGTAGTGACGCTGGGCAGAGGTAGGGCCATGTGAGAAGGTTTGCATGCTTGATGTTCTAATTTCAGTGGGAGTGAACTGGGTGTACTGATTAAGGGGCAGGAGCATGACACAGTGGGGGATTAATATTGTTTATTGTAAATATTTCTTTGTGGATGAGCTAGAGTAAGAAGGAAAGAGTGCACTCTGTGTCCACTGTGTCCAAAAAGTGCAGAAGGACACACAACTGACTACTTATCTGCTTTAGATAACTGTAATTGGTGTTTTTCATGAACACACCTGCTGCAGCATACAGAAATACTGCAGCTTGAAGATATTATTTTCTCCTCCAATCCAATTTTTTTTTTCAATTAAATTTCCAAACTGGAAATTCGCTTAAACCTAAAAATCTGTCAACATGTCCCCTTCTTGTGACGAAGCTCCTTTAATAAATTCTCAATTTGCACTCAACATCCTAAGTAATCATTAAATCAACTTACTGTCACATAAAGGAGTAAAACATCCAAATGCAACCCAGTAAATGCATCCTATAGCAAAGCATTAACGCTACTAATGTTCTTTCAATTGACTAATTAATGCTCTGGATTTAACTTTTTTTTTAGTTCAGAGCAACATGACACGTGTTGCTGATGAACCCCCTCCAGGAAATCAGATGAGTTGGAGGGTTGCATTTGCAAAATTTCCTCAACTGCAATGCGTTTTTCAAAAAGGTTTAATTAGCTGCAAATCTCATTGCCAGGAGCCCAAGTGTGCCGTTGCTGTGTGACTGATGTCAAACCTCTTCAGGTTGTAATTGTGTTCTCCACATGAGATGATTAAAGGTTATTATGTGAGCTCTTATATGCGTCTTATTACATGTGCAGAAGTTGGAGAAACCCTGACAGACAAACAGGTGACAGCTAGCTCTCACTTTGGGTGTTTGTACCTCTAAAAGCTCATCTGGATAGAGCCGATGTTCCAGTTTTCAGATCTCATGGCAGAATTGTTCTCTTTCTCTTCTTTGTCCTTAAGTGTACTTGGACACTTGTGCAAACTTGGAAGAGCAGTGGAGAATATACATCATCCATCTGCTCATGCCGCACTCTCCTTCCCATAATGATCCTTTAAGCCCAAAGTGTTGGATTAATGCAGAAGGATCGCCTCACAAGCTTTTCAACTTTTCAAATTCTTCTGATGTCTTATCCCTGCACTTTCCCTCGTCCTTACTCCCTGTTTGCTCTTCCTTCTCAGATCGGTACTTTAAAGGTTAGACATTAAGAAAGGAAAGATTTACAGTTGTGCACGTTCATGTCTTTGCTCATTTTCTCCTTTTGGGGTCTGCGTGACAAGTTCAATATTTTTACAAAGTTAATCTTTTTCTAATTGCATTAAAAAAAGATTCTACAAGAAAGCTGTTCTTTCTCCATCATTCTTAGCCAGTACCGTGTGTTGTTCTTGGGTATCGGAATGTGTAAAGAGACCTGAACGAAAATTAGCTTTTATTCTCATTTCTCAGTTATAAAGTTATCTTCTTATATGTGCCTTTAAATTCATACTGAGCAGCTTATCCATTTTCCAATGTTCCTATAATATTCAATTACAATCTTATCTTTTTTAATACTTAAGATCATCTTTACTGTCTCTTTTGATGACTTTGACTCCAGCTGATTTGCCAGGAGTAAGCCCGGATTATTATCAAGAACAAAATAGAAGCTGGATTATTATCTAACTCTCCTCAAGTTGATGGCTGGAAAAACGTCTGTATGAATATTCATGCTGAATTAACAGCTCTGTATTGAGAAACATCCCTGTGGCTCTGTTTGCTCATGCTGCTGATTCTTGTGTGATGTTTTCTTTTCTTCTTTCCCCCGTTAGGGTGCAGGTAGAGTTTTATGTGAATGAAAACACCTTCAAGGAGCGGCTAAAGCTTTTTTTCATCAAAAACCAAAGATCAAGTAAGTGGATGGTGCAGCAAGCTGTCTTTTTGCGTGCCTAAATTGGCTATTACATAATGCATGGAAGTAACAACATAACTGCAAACTCTGAAAGTTTCTCCTAATGAGGCTCAGAGGCATATTTTACATGCATCCAAGCACATATTTGTACAATAATTCTGTTTCTCATTTCTCTTGTTGTCAGGTCTCAGGATTCGTGTGTTCAACTTCTCCCTGAAGTTGCTCACGTGTCTGCTGTACATCATCAGAGTAATGACAGATAATCCGGGTCAGGGCACCGGCAGCAGCCACAGCACTGCACAACAAAACACTCAAAACAACAAATGGTTTGTTCACACACAGAGACATTACATTCCTCTCATTAAGCAGACACTTTTATCCAAACTCGTACATTAGTTTCGCTAAGGAGTGGTAAAGTATTTATATACAAAAATCTCTCAACACATAGTATGACAAACAGTTATCCAACAGAAATGGAAATAATGTAGAATACTGATGAATACTGATAAGAGACAGATGGATTTATCTTATTCAGCTGCCAAACTATACATCTCATCCTATGTTTACCAACTTTGATTTCTTCGTTCTGCTTCCTTTCCTGCACGGCTGCTTCTCTGCAGTGTCGACTGCCAGTGGAACGGATCAGTGCAGGACAGAGAAATTAACTGGTGAGCAGCAGGATGTGTTATTTCAGCTCTTTGCTTCATCTATTGCCTCATTAATCATCAGTTAATCTGGCATCAATGTTTTTTTGTTACTACACATGTAACTTGTCATCAACACCTAACCTACCCAGCAGCTTCATCACTACTGCATATTAGAATATTTTATCTCCTCTGTTACCTGTGAGTATTTATTACTAAAAAATTCTTCCATTATGTCTTCATGTATGTGTACTGGCATACATATGTGTATATGAACACTTGTGTGCATCTTTATGTATATTTATGTTTGTATATGTGTTGGATTGTAAAAGTTCTGTACTCCCCTCTTCCCTCTGTAGGCTATTTCCATGGACATAACATTACCTGGAAAATGTGTATGACTTGCAATGAAGCTTTCAAAGGACAAAAGAAATAGAAAATAAGTTAAAGAAACAAAAAAACAACAAAAAAGAGCAGATGTTATTATTTGTTCTTTTTTTATCAGGGAGTTGATCTTCTGGGTGGACAGGAAGGTTCCAGTCTGGGCCATCCAAGTGAGTTAGAGTACATTTATGCAAAACAGATAAATAATAATTAAAATTCAAATTACTATGTGTACTGTGATTTATATAATGTGTTGATCAAATGTGTGATTGCCTATTCTGAGTTATAGATAAATGACCCTCTCGATAGATAAGTAAGCATAGTAATCTATTCATGTGTTTTTTTTTGTTGTTTACTGTTTGCACAGGTGATTGTGGCCACCATCAGTTTTCTGGAGACGATGCTACTCATGTACCTGAGCTATAAGGTGAAATTCACATTCAAAAACTACTAAAGGAATAAATATGCTTTGCCTTCCAGGATAATTAATGCATTATGTACGATTTGTGGCTTTAAGTGTGTGAGACTGACAGCCTATAAGTGGTGTAATTAGCGCCAGTCATTTGTCACAGCTGTGTTAAGGATCGATGGTAATTGTAGGATCCGGTTGAGGTTAAGGAGTCCGTGGTTGGGGAAGATGAGAGAAGAAAGAAAGAGATGGATGTGTATGTGGAGTGACTCACCGTCTATTGTGTGCTGCAACAAAAAAACATGGACTAAACTGAAAAAAGTCTGTGGTGTTTTTTACTTTTAGGGGAACCTTTGGGAGCAGATTTTCCAGGTGTCTTTTCTTCTGGAGATGATCAACACAGTTCCCTTCATTATTACGGTAAAGCTCTGAAATCACAAAGTCTGAAACACTCCTCTTCTCCCCCTGTCTCAAACACAATTTATTAAACATGTTTTACATATCTGACTCTCACTGTCTTTTGAGTCAAATGTCAGAAAATGTTAATAGCAAAACTGTACCTGCTGGAGATTAATGAAGTCACATAATCATTTGCCCTGGTCACACACATAAAATACTAAGCAAAACAACTTGTGAAATTTGTGTTTATCAGGCTATTTTGTTGTTAGAACATTTTTTTTGGAAATAAATATACAGTATACTGTTGAAAAGCCTGTTTATTTTCCAAATGGTGGTGCCAAATTTGTAATAAAAATGCTGTTGTGGGATGAGCAGCAGAGTCGAATAGAGCGGATTTGCAGCACGTGAGCAAAAAGCCTGCTACAGCGGTCAGTTGGGTCGTAGGGCCAAAATATGGAGAAGATGTAGAGAATGTTATGCGGATTGAAGCAACAAAAGTAGAACAGGTTCTGGTGGAGGTAGCGTGGTGGTGTAGGATGGCATCTCTGTTACTGGAAAAACAAGGCATGTCATCATCAGAAGCAATATGAGTGCATTGGGATTGTTCAACCAGTGGCAATAAAATATCCCCTGAGTGTATGCCTGAACTCCATCCTGCGAGATGACAACGCTCACCGACAAGTGCTGAGTGAGATCTGTAAGCCACCACCATGATGCCAGGCTGTCGTGGCTGTGCTTGGTTCTTTCACAAGCCAATAAAGTTCCTGTTGGTTAATAATATGTGAGTTTTTTATGGGTTCAACCAACATATTCAACTCTCCCTTTCATCCCACAAATGCATTTTCCTTACACATGTTACCAAGATGCATTGTTAGAACACAGAAATAATAACCCAAGCACAAATGTATTCACTTTTTGCACTAAGTTAGCATGATTATTTGTTTTTTCCAAATACAGAGTTCAAGAATAGTCTTCAATAGTCAAAGAATTGGTAGTGCTGAAATGCTTAATTTCGAACATTTTTCTGAACAGAGTGTAAAAATACAAGCAGATCTGCTTTATCTGTACTTCTGTTTATCATCAGATCCTTAAAATGACAAAATTAATCTGTTTGAAATAGGAACAGGGCAGGACAGTGAGAAAATCAGAGTGTTTTGTTTTTAAAGGCCAAGTTGTTTTTGTTATAAATGATCAGTCTGCATCAGTAAACTGATGTGATAGCAATGATGAATGTGGTTTCACTGGGAATTAAGAGCTTCTACAGCACAAGCTGAAAATAGAACGATGTCAGAACACACGGGGTATTACAGACAGAAACATATGGAGTAGACTCAGAGCCCATGCTGACCAGTGCCCACCTCCTAGTGGAACGGAGGTCTGGTGAGGGGGGAGGTTGAGTCATGTTAATGCATTGTTTACCTTGGGAAATGGCAAGAAGCAATACATAAAGCAGAGGCAGTGAGCTATAGTCCTGCCTGATGATAGGAAAATCCTTTATGTTAGGCACACAGCAACAGGAGGAAGATTATAACATGTTTGAAGGGTAGGATTTGTTAACCAATTTAACTTAAACAGTTGACTTCCAGGTCCTGCAGGACAGCTTTCAGAGATCATTTGAAGCAGTTTGTTTTTATCTTTCAGTGTCAGGGGGTAATTTTAATCTTATGGTTAATGAGATGAACGATTTTAGCATGTTAACACATTGATATAATGCTGTACTATGGTGGCAATAGTTTTTATCTACAACAGCAATAAATGATTCAATTCAGAGGAACAAAACTAGGATCACTAAACACACCTGTTTGCTCCTTTTGTTTTGGGAGTTGTCATTTTCCAAGTAAAACCATTTCAACTAGAATTTTTCCTCAAGTATGCAGTCTCTACTGAAACTAAACATTTCATTGTCTCTGCAGATCTTCTGGCCTTCAATAAGAAACATTTTCATTCCTGTGTTTCTCAACTGCTGGCTGGCTAAATGTGCTTTGGAGAACATGATTGTGAGTAGACGCCATAAACTTAATTGTATCTGTTAATGATCTCCTATCAGTCATTATTGTAATAACTCTGATGGCTGAGATAATCACCATTACATTTTATTACTCTGCTTTATTTGGCATGACACACTCCTCTCATGCTATTCTTATTTGTGTGCACAAAGCAAAGCTCACACTGGGAAATAATTCAGTCTTCTGTTACTTTTGTATCATGTTCGTCATTTCATGCAGTAAAGATGGAAGAGTCACTTACAAAAGCAGTAGGTGCAGGTTTAATGTCTCGATTTTTCAGCTTCAGACGTTGATATGTGCTGTTCATTACGATTTAGAATGACGTCCACAGAGCAATCCAGAGGACCAACTCGGCCATGTTCAACCAGGTCCTTGTTCTCATCTGTACTCTGCTCTGTCTCGTTTTCACCGGGTGAGGCTGCTTTTTCAACATTACAGAATGGAATGTTGTGATATTTATTACATCTGTGTCTGTATCCCAAAAAATAAAAAATAAAAATAGGATGCAGGAAAGTAGAGGGAAAGAAGACAGATGAGTTGGTATGTAGCATTATTTTGTAATGGTTAGTCAGTTTACTACTGAATAGTTAAACATAAAGAACATGTGGGATGCTCATTTATTAATGATGGATAAAGATTTTGGATCTGAACAGAGTTGCTCCTTTAAATTTCTCTAGATTTATTGATTTATTTTATTTTATTGAACAAAAGACAACATAAGACAATTTAACGCTCATGTTTTATATTTATTTATATTGCTTTACATTACATTTACTTAATCCAATCTTTAAAGCAGCTATAAAGGTAATATTATTAAATGATAGGCTAGTAAAACATCTATGGCTACAGAGTCTAACACAAGATATTCATATCGCCCAAAATTACACAAAGTATGTCTATAAGCCAGCAGCTGGGGTAGGCTCCAGCCTCTACAGAATAAGTAGCAAATGGATGGATAGATGGATTGATGAATGGAGGGATGGATGGATGGATCGATCGACAGATGTCTTTAAAATCAATTATTATTTTTTAAAAGGTTGATTTGGTCACTCCATCCTGTTACTGCCTGTTTTATTTGTAGTCTGCCTGGTTTCTATAACAACATTTTTTAACCAAAATACTTCTTTTTGTATATTTTGTCCACTTTGTGTGACGTAGCACATGTGGGATTCAGCACTTAGAGCGAGCAGGCAAAAACCTCTCCCTCTTCAACTCCTTCTACTTCTGCATCGTCACCTTCTCTACCGTGGGCTTCGGAGACGTGACTCCCCGCATATGGCCCTCTCAGCTGCTGGTTGTCATCATGATCTGTGTGGCTCTGGTGGTGCTGCCTCTGCAGGTTGGAATGATGTTGAGACAATGAGTGCTTGCTTTTACAGTTTCCCTCGTGAAGTCTAGCTTAACTAAGCATTCTGCCAGTTTGAGGAGCTGATCTACTTGTGGATGGAGAGACAGAAGTCCGGAGGGAACTACAGCCGCCACAGAGCTCAGACAGAGAAACATGTGGTGCTGTGTGTCAGCTCGCTCAAAATTGACTTGCTCATGGATTTCCTCAATGAGTTCTATGCACACCCAAGGCTGCAGGTACCACACAAAACCCACATGTTGTAAATTTTTATTCATAGTTTGCACTGGAGACATGATTTTTGTTTAATCTTCAAGGATTACTATGTGGTGATCCTATGTCCGAGTGAAATGGACCTGCAGGTGCGAAGGGTGCTGCAGATTCCTCTGTGGTCTCAGAGAGTCATCTATCTGCAAGGGTCTGTCCTCAAAGACCAGGATCTACTCAGAGCCAAGTAAGTAACATTAAAAACACATAAAACTGAAAAGTCTGAGCTCACTGTGGCAGACAATTATGAAACTTACCTTTTCAACTTGCATGCTTACCTTATTAGTGACTAAAGAGACAGTTTTCCCAGATATTTCTTTTATTTTCCCTCACTTGAAGATTCAGAAATTAATTGGCATTAACTACTCTTGTCATGAGTCATGTGCTAAACAAGCCAAAATTAGTAAAACACTCAAAAAAGTTGTTGGAACACAGAGGTTTTACTCACATTTTACTGGAAAGATTTCCAAAAAAACAGAATTCTATCAGCAGGGCTCTCATCCCTAATAAAGCTGGGGATGTAGTAATGGGCGCTTCACCGTATCGCTGATGACAGAGAAGCTGGTGTGATAAACTTGTTTCATGGTTCTACCTGGGACGTAACATCTAACTTGGCTTCAGATCTGAACTGACACATTTTCAGACCAAACAGGGTTTTAAAATGTTCAAAGTTATTTGTGCCAGTCATACTGATTACTTTTGAGACTTAGCTTCCCTTAGGATGGTCAATGTGATCCGACACACATTCTTTTATTCATTTTGAGTCATGAAGGTGTCATGGGAGAGACTTTAAGAGATTTCAAACTGTATGTGACGCCAGGGATATTTCTGTAAACTTAATGACATTAATGAATCAGTCATGCTTCGATTGAACAGCAACCTTCATTAAAGCTGAATTTAATTTGAGAAATGCAGACGATTGTGAAAAAGCTTTGGAAAATGTATGTTTTTATTATTTTTATGACCAAGCTTTGGTGATAAACCTTATAATACTTTTACAGATCATTATCTCACATTGGTATTAATTGACCGCCTGTAAAGCAGCTGAATGAATTTGTTAGTCTTCATAGAACTTCACAAGAAATGTGTGACTTTGTGAAGTCAACTACTTTAAAACAGAGAGAGAATCTCATATACCATGGTGTCTTACATAGAAGTAAGCTCTTTGATGAAAATACTGTAGGTTATATCACTTCACTGCATGTATTGGGCAGTGTTTTGAAGGAGCAATTAGAGGTAAAAGGCTGGGTGTGTGACGCGCTTACATCCTGCATCTGGCTGCGTTTCAAATCCTCCCACACTTGTTTTGAATTCTGCACTCCTCTGGCTCTGTTAATCATATGCAGAAACAGTTTCACATTCTCAGCACATTAAAATACAGTACATTTCAGGTCTCATGGGTGTCTGCTTATACTCTTTGCAGGCAATGTGAGACAAGATTCGCCTCTTGTCTTTTCTATCTATCTATTGTGTCTTGCTGTTTGTCACCCCGCTGCAGAATGGATGATGCAGAGGCTTGTTTCATTCTCAGCAGCCGAAATGAGGTGGATCGCATGGCAGCAGTAAGACAACAATTAATGAATTCATTAGAGTTTATGGGTTATTCAGTAAGAATGTCTATAAGAAGAATTAACCCTTTCATGCATGAATTATTAAGAGACAGACACATGAGTTTTGTATACAGTAATTTACTTCCACCGATGTTATCATATTTTAATTTTTATTTATTTAATGTATTTTTACATTTTATTAAAAAAATTATTAATTAAATCTGCTTTTCAAATGTCCATGAATATACTGGAAAACAGCTG